>CM035799.1:32442770-32652770 GCA_020466265.1 Siphamia tubifer
AACCAATCAGTCACTGAACACAAGTCCAACTCACCTTTTGGCTCCTCACTTCAGTTGCTGCAGCTTTAACCTGAACCAACATGAACAGGCTGAATTGTGTTCATGATTACAATAACCTGCTGTCTGCTCTAAATGTTTTATGCATTTGTTGTTCCAGTATGATCTGTATGTTATAATGAACATGTGGAAATAATAAAACTGACACAAAAAGTTGTTAAAATCCACCTTTGAAAAAAAAAAAAATCAGGTTATTCATATTTTTTAAGGTATTTTGTAAATGTAACCCTTTTCATGCTACAGTTTTACTTTATGACACTATCTCCACTGTTGTCGTGTGACTGGCCCCGCCCACTTCAGCTCATGTGGGTCTAAATGTGGAACTGAACTAAACTGACTTGCCCTGCTTTTCTCTTTTTATCCTCCAGGACAGAAGACTCTGGTCTGGTCACCCATAAGGTGAGCCTCCCAGTGCGCTCCCTGGTCCTGGGGGACATCCATAGACCTGGCTCAGAGGCTGCCTACAGGGTGGGGCCCCTCAGTTGCCGTGGAGACAGTAAGTCAAAAATTCAAGAATGAGAAAAATAGTCTGAACTCTGCCCCCCCCCATCTCACATACACACACACAACTTAATAACTCATCTGTTACTTATTGTCTCTGTGTATACAGTTATACTCAATGTTTGTGCTCATATTGTATGGCATTGCCCCCCCCATCCCCCTCTCCATGAAGGAGATGCACAGGGTATTGTTTTTGTTGTTTATCAGAAACTTTATCTAAAAAATACTGGACCAATTTTATTAGTAGGGGCGGCTGTGGCTCAGTTGGTAGAGTGGGTCGCCCAATGACCGAGAGGTTGGCAGTTCGCATCCCTGGCTGTCCACTTGTCGAAGTGTCCTTGGGCAAGACACTGAACCCTGACTTAGGCTCCCAGTAGGACTAACAGAACCTTGGAAACCTACTGGTGTATGAGTGGATGTGAGGCTAATGTGAAGCGCTTTGACGGTGGAACAGCACTATATAAGTGCAAACCACATAAACGTATAACCATATGGTGAATATTGAATGAAATTTCATTGCAATTGACTCAGCACAGTTATAAAATGTATGGCATTTGCAAAAATAAATAGTAATATACAGAATGAATAGAAGCAAGGGCCATTTTCTGTACAATACTAATATGTGCAAATGTCAGATTAAAAACCAATTTTATAAAATGTGAAACCCAAAGCTTGAGACAAAATTACATTGTAGAAAATATTTTTACATATTGTAAAACTAAATGACATTGCCATAACACATTTACAAACACCAAGACAAATTTACAAGTAACCCCCACCAGAAAGGGAATGTACCAACTCCAGTGTTGAACCAGAGGATTTATTGTTGATCCAGCTTTTGAGACGTCCCCTGTGCAGCTGTTCTTTCTGTCTGGTCTACGCTGGTAAACTCCAAGGACCGACCACATGAAAAACAAAACAGTGATAATCTCCTCATGTGTTCACCACAAAATGGGTAAAACACCACTTGGCTGCTGTCCATCTTTTGTCACCATGAACACCATCAACATATATATATATATATATATATATATATATATATATATATATATATATATATATATATATATATATATATATATATATATATATATATATATATATATCAAATGGGTGTTTTTATCTGTATATTAGAGAGGTTTTGGAATGTTTTGGATTTTTCATCTCTTTTTAGTTAGTTTATTTTTTGTGGATTTTAGGTTGTTTGAAATATTTTTTCTCCACATTTCTTATGTTTCTTAGTGTATTTTTGTGTATTTTGTAGGAAATTTGACTACAAATAAATACCAGAGACAGAACAGTTGACCGTCGTAAAATGTTCTGACGGAGTTTTCTTTTTACTGAAGCACTTCCAGATTAAAATACGACATTAACGTGAAGCATATGTAAGGGGATTCTTCTAGCACTAGGCTAATGCTAGCACTAGGCTAACATTAGCACTAGGCTAACCCATCACTTTGGTGCAGATATATTAATTTCTTTCTTGAGTCTGTTTGTAATAAATAAAACAATTAATATAGATTAAAAATCATGTTAATCATGTTAATCATGATTAATAAAAATTAATCCAAAACAACCCTATCATTAATCTGATTAAAAATGTTAATAATTTGAGAGCACTAATAATAATAAACCTTGGATTGGACTGGACTCCGTTTGGACTGAAAAACATCTCTGGTCTAAACTCAGAATCCCTGAGTTTTCATCAAACCTAAAACTTTCACCAAAAACACCTCAAATACAACAACACAAATAATGTCACCTTTGTTTCCTTCATTCCACATGTTTTTGTACTCTTCATATGTTCTTAAATCCTACCAGTCAGAGCATTGTCATCTTTTTCAGATCCTTCATTTCAGTTTAAATCTTGACGTTTTGTGTTTGATGTTTTTCTCAGAAAACTTATGGAACGCTGCGTTTTTTGACAAAGAGACATCGTACCTGCACTTCCCCACCTTCCATGGAGAGCTGAGCGCAGACATCTCCTTCCTGTTTAAAACCACCTCTTCCTCTGGAGTCTTTCTGGAAAACCTGGGCATCAAAGATTTCATCCGCATCGAACTGAGCTGTGAGTAAAAGCCTGACCACAAACGCAGCATCAGCTCACATCAGTTTAAAGTCTGTAGAAATGGAAAGATACGAAGGTTCAGGCGTCTGTGGGATTTAGACAATAATGAAACGCTAGAATTCAACTGCAGGGATCAAGTAGAGCAGGGATTTTCAGAATGGGGAATGGGGGAAAGTCAGCCTCCATTAAAAGAATCCAAAAGCCCCCTCCCCCACCCACGTAATGTTCAATTTACATGTACTTTCCTTCATCAATGTCTATTATTCAATTTACAGAAATGGACGTTTGTAACATTTATTTCATACATTTTGCTAGAAAAAAAAACATTTTTCTTCTAAAACCTTTTTTGGATGACAAATTTTTAACAAAAATCAACGAATAATGTCACAAAATTGTTATTAATTTGAGAGAAAAAAATAGGATTTTTGATTCAGCTGTAAAATGGTCCAAATGCAGTTGAAAAAACCCCACAAAAGAAATGCCTCAATTTAAATGTAAGTATATAAAAAGTAAATGGAAATGGAAAAGTAAATAGCTATAGCATATGTAATCGATAGATTTTTTGGAACAGTAGGCATTAAGGGCTTCTTGCACAGAAACCCTGTGATTTGATTAAAAATTTTGATTATTTGATAGCACTAATATATAGGTGTTATTAAAACAATGTCAGGTATGTGCCAGGACCAGGACATAAGGCTGGGAAGAGGTTAAACTCTAAGCCTGGACATTTAAATGCTTTATCAGATAACACATCCTGGTTCACATGGCTCAGCAACCACTGCATTCAACTGTGTAAAAAAGATGGATTGGATCCATAAAAGAACAACACATTTATTGGAGGGGTTTTTTGTTGTTAATTTTCTTACTTTATGAATTCTTCCTGTTTTTTTTACGCTGAACCTCCATCCATTGTCTCATACAAAGCCTATGATCACAGGAGCCACAGTGTCATTTAGATGATGACAGTAATACACTGTTCTTTAATCTGTGGCTCTGATGGAAACGTAGCTGCAGTGGACGAGTGTTTATAACCCACTGTACAGTAGATGGTGTCATTTTAAATATACCTGTATTATCCGACAAGGTGCCCTTGGCTTTATATGGTACACATTTATGAGCATGTGTTTATATAGATGCACTTTAACCTCTTATCAGCCTTAAGTCCAGGTCCTGTGATAACAATAATAATAATTTATATTTATATATATATATATATATATATATATATATATATATATATGCACCAATCAGCATTTTTTTTGGCCCAATCACCGATACCGATCACCAAAAAGCTTGATCTGCTAATTGCCGATCACTGCCAATCACAGAAGGAATTTTAAATGTCCATACTTTTTAGCTAGGTATGGATCATTGCAGCCCCAAAGGCAACTATTTGGTAGTTGCCTCTAGGGCTGCAACTATCAAATATTTTTGTAATCTGAAAAAAAATCGACAGATCAGATTTGATTGTTTAATCGAGTAATCGGATAAATTCCAGTTTTTAAAAACCCTTTAAATTCTGACGCATCATTGATGAGTGTTCTATATGTATGAGTTATTCTAAATCAGGGGTGTCCAACACTGGTCCTTGAGAGTCGCTATCCTGCATGTTTTAGATGTATCCCTTATCCAACACAACTGATTCAATTGATCAGCCTGTCATCAAGCTCTGCAGAAGACGATAATGACCGTCAGGTGTGTTGAAAGAGAGAAACATCTAAAACATGCAGGACAGTGGCCCTCGAGGACCATTATTTTTTACCCCTGTTCTAAATGTTCATGATTCTGAACATACAATGGAGCAAAAAAAACCCAATGAGATTAAAAATAAACGGTTTGAGATTTGTTTGTTTTTATGACGGTTTCCAGATTTGTTGTGGTTTTCCTTTTTTCCCACTGTATCTTTATAAACCTTTGACTGTGTTATGGTTATTTGGAATCAAACCACGTGCCAGAAAGTATTTGAACTGAATTTTTTAAGAGCCCAAAACAAAACCTGCTGGGCCAAAGTGTTGAATGTGTTCCAGTTCACAGTCCATGTTCAACATCCTATATTGATGGACATTCTGAGTGTCTTCAGTTCTAACTGTCTTTGTCTTTTCTCTGTTATTCCACCTATTTTGATCCTAAAACACACAGTAAAATAAAACCCCTGAAGAAAAGAAATACAAACTCACAGCAGTTTTTAGGACAAATTCACAGCAGCACATTTACCTGAAAATGTCTCAGGAGTTAAAGGGTTAAATTAGATCAATCATTAAACGGCCACGCAAGAAGGCTAAGGTATTATGAGTTGTGTGCGTGTACATTCGCCCACATGCCTGGATATGTGAAACAGATGTAGCCTAATAATTACACTACCTTGGTACATTTGCTAAAAAATAATTACAACATGTGAGGCTACATGCTAACAGATGCTAGTATTCACCAGTTAGCAAAACATACCTCTGAGTCCGCTTTCTCAAAGTGCCGTTGAAGTGAGGATGCATTCAGTTCAGGTATTGTAGTAAATATGGCAGTGCTAGGCTAATGCTACTGCTATTTTGCTGTGGACACACTGTTGTCTGCCTTACTCAGCGTAAACTGGTCACAAATGTGTACTATTACTAAACTAACTATGTTTGAAAAAGTACAGAAACATTCAAGACGAGATGTACCTGTTCTGTAGCGTGTTTGCAAGTTTGAAAATGCTCGCTAGTAAGTTACGTTACGTGATTGGCTTTATGATCAGCATATTTTTCCAATTGGCAGTGAGGCTATTTTTAGGCAATATCAGCTGATTATGATCATCAGCCAATGCTAATATAAATATATATATATATATATATATATATATATATATATATATATATATATATATATATATATATATATATATATATATATATATATGTCCATCATCATGATGAATGTGATTATAATTTGTAATACAATTCAATGGAATAGTTTGCAGTTGCTTTGTTGAAATTGTCGAAGGTGTTGAAAAAACATGTAAACCTGCCAAATGCAGCTTTACACAGCCTGGTTTTCACCTAAAAATTAAGATGAGGGAAAAAATCTACTTAAATTAATTATTGTTTGTAAGTCTACAGCTTTGTACTTAAACAGTAAAAGTGAGTGTTTTAGTCCAAACCCCAGGGTGTTACCTTTACAAACAGCCCTTTCTTTTATCTGTTCTCTAAATGGTTGAAGAGCAGCTGGAGTTTTCATTTGCAGAGGGATTTTTCTGTCATTTGAGGCTAAATCAGAGGGTTTAAAAATTATTCATGTTTGATTTTTACATCATAGTCCAGCGTTTGTTCTTTTGCTTGTTTTTGCGGTAGTTTTTTCTTACTGTATTTAGGAGAAAGTTGTCATGGAAATGGATTTAATGCAGTGCCTCTGCTGCACCAACAGCTCAGTCCTCTGGGAAATCATTGTCAGTATGGTTGTTCCTGCAGCTGCTGCATCGTTCTGCTGTTCCCACACCCAAGGTTATTATTGTTAATGAAAAAGAACAAAATAACAAAAACTAAAATTAAAAAAAAACTTTTTTCGTTAACTGAAATAAATAAAAACAATAATTAAAAGAAAAAAAACAATTACTAAGTGAAAAAACATATTGTGTGGTTATAAAACTAAACTAATATGTGTAAAAAAATTATGGGTGAAATTCCCTTTGTTTTCATTTTTGTCAATGCAACAAAAATTGAGGGAAAGCAGCAGAAAAAGTTGTGTTTAATTTAATTAGGAATATGTTTTATTTTTGCTTCTTTTCTTTTACTTTCTTTTGCTTTTTTGGTGGAGGAGGATTCTTTGAATATGACAGTGAGGAAGATAAAAGACATGAAAAATCCTAAATTAATACGAAAACTAAACTATAACTTCTTTTCTTCTGCAAAAACAAATTATAATGAACTGAATTAGAGGGAAAAAATCTAAACTAACTAAAACTAAACTAGAATGAAAAATCCAAAAACTATTGTAACCTTATCCCCTGACCAGTTTGTTACTGTGAGAGTGTGTGAATATAGATTCACCAAAACTATTTCACATCCTAAATCAAGGTGAAACAGCAAAACGCAGGGAGAACGCTGAGGAGCTGCCTATGATGCTGTCTGTGGAGGAGCTGTCTGTGGTGAATGTGGACAGAAGTGTGTGTGTGTGTGTGTGTGTGTGTGTGTGTGGTGCTGAATATACTGGTGGGTGATTTAGTTTTCATTGGGCTGTCAGAAAAAAAACTGTTATTGGTGTTGGAGAGGTTTTTATGAGTTAAACCACAAAATAGAAATGATCGACACACTAGTGGAGGGAAGGGGGGGGGGGTCGCCATGGGCCCACATAGATCAGTGGCCCACTTAAACCACAACTGATATTTTTGTGATTAAATTATATTCATAAATGCTTATTTCCTTATTGCATTGGAAAAATAAAATAACTGTAAATGTCCCTGGTTTGTTGAGTGTGTTGAGTTTGTAAAGTTCATCTCTCATGCTTCACTCTTGCTACAAAGTAACCGTCACCCACTTTACCCCGGCTACCTAAAATTCCCACGGGTCATGAACGTACCCCGTAACTGACACACAGCATGTTTGTCAACAAACAGAATGCTGCTAGGATGCGCGTGCAGCCAGGGCTAAGAAACAATGGCGCTGTCCGTAGACCAGCATTATGAGCTGTCAGACTATGATACATCTGTCTTTTCAACATCTAGAATGTTAACTAAATAAATTCGCACTTAAAAGTGAGCATCGCCTACCGGATCCTTACGTGATAAAAGAGTAGACGGACAATGTCGGTAAGTTTCCTAGTATACAATAGCCTGACATATACGTACTTAATTGACAAGCCTTCTATGTAAACCTAGCGCCTACAAGTGTTTAGACACATACGACTGTTATATGTGTGTATGTGTCAAACATATTTTACACAGACATAGACGTAAACTTCTCTGAACTGAAGTTAAAAATGTTAACAAGTCATCGTTAGGTCCAGAAGGTTCCTATGTACGAAGCCTGGGTGCTTTACCATTGATTTGATTTGATTTGATTTGAATGATTTATTTCGAACATGTGCAAAGTGCAACAATAATCAATACAACAATAATAATAATAATAACAATGACATGTCCGAAAAGGAGTAGGATGAAACATAAGCTTATTTAATCCTACCCCTTCTTCACTGAATTCGTCTTATAGCAATATAGTGCATAGTACAAAAATGATGATAATAATAAAAATAATAACAATAATAACAATACCAATAATAAATAACTGAAGTACTAAGCATATACATATATACAAAAAACAAACAAAAAAAACAACAACAAATGAGCAGAGAGGAAAGTAGGTAACAAATAGAGGGGTTTTTTGTTTGCTTGTTTTCTTTTCTGCTTCTTTTTCTTTTCTTTCCTTTTTCTAATTTGTCTGCATTTTGGTCTCATTTTTTTTTTTTCTATTCATTCACTTATTTTATTCATTTATTTATTTATTTGTTTGTTTTTATATATCTTTTAACCCCACAACTCCATAAACTGGATGGTTGTATTTAGACAGATAACTGCACATGTATGGCAGGATAAACATCCAACTGGACTAAGTTGTCGTTGTTCGTCAAGACAAACAAATAAACAGCCTTTCCTGATCGTGCTCTCATCCCAGTCCACACGCCTGAACACTTGTAACCATAGACATCGTCGATTTTCTTTTTTTTTTTTTTAATGATGAAATTCTATACAGTTTAACCCTGTCCTTGTAACTGACAACACAACAACTGGACATTTCTAGCTCTGCTTTAGGTATGTCATCTATATAAACAACAGTGTTTCTATGCAGTTTTTGCAGTATGTGCACGCAACTTCCTCTTATATTTGAATAACATTGACTGTGAAGGAGTCTATAGTCTATTTTTATACAGAAACAATCTGAAAACATAAACACACAAGACATAAAAGACATAAAAACAAACTGCGCCTTCAGGAAGATCAACATGAGGACTAATTAAAACCATGGTGTTGGAATGAACACTAACATTACCTATACTAGGACTATATACTGTAAAAGTGTTACTGACTAATAAGGACATCAGAACAGTTGTCACATTCACTGTTTGGTAAAGTTACTGCTGTTAAATGTCAGGTCTTAATAGCTGCAGAGCTTGTTTGATAATGTCTCCTGTTCCAGCTGACATCATTCACTAATAATACTCTGCTCTGTACAAGCTCTACATTTAAAGGGCCAGCGCTCCAAACCACCCTTCTGCTGTCATGTGAAGATGGACCAGTGGAGTTGAATGAATGAAGAATTCACACCCAAGAAGAATATTTACAGTTTATATAGACACAGCACGGACATGAAAGAAAAGGAAGAATTACATTTGGAAAAAGACAAATACAGAGCTCTACACAAAAGTTAGGTGCATCCAAATTTTTCAGCCATATTGCATTTAACACCGCAGTTTTACATGTTCACTTTTTTGCTTTTTGCTTTTTTTTAATCATTGTCCATACAGACAATACTGATTTGTAAGTGATTAATCAACTGATTGAAAGTGCTATAGTGGTTAAAGTGCTTCACTGACCTGAAATTTCAACTTAAAACATGTCAAGATATATTTAAAAAAATATATAGAATATATATATATATATATATATATATATATATATATATATATATATATATATATAATAGCCACTTTATTGTCACAAATATCCACCATAGTGCACATTCAGTGAAATTTCCATGCAGAAGCTCGCCATCATAAAATCAGAATTAAAAAATAAAAGTATCTAAAGTATATCTAAATTAAACGTGCTTAAGGCACCAATCTGAACATGTCAATATCTGAAAATCTGAACAGCTCCATATTTTATGGACTATCCTCAGATGTACTTATGTCTTTCAGTATGAGTGTGTGTATGAGTGTGTTATCCTCTGCACAGCTGCAGAGGATAACTGTTAGCATATAGCCGTTAGCATGTAGCCAATGTATTTATTTCCATGTTAAAATACGATCTCATTGCTTCCACGCAGCATTTAAACCAGGGGTCGACAACCTGTAACACCCAAAGAGCCATTTGGTTTCCATAGAAAAACAAAACACTGGGATCCGCTCATCATTTTTAAAAATCTCAGTGAATGTGACCCAATCCATACTTTTTTTCTTTGTATGTTTCAGGAGCTTCCACTCTCCCAACTTGACTTTCTCTCTTACTCCCTCCATACTGTAGGATACTTCTGATATTGCATGTCACCCTCACAGAAATTCAGTTAATAAAGCGTATTTACAATGTTATTTTAATGTTTATCTCAAATGACAAATAACCTGACTGAGTTGCAGGTTAAGTTAAGCCTGTGCATCACTGAAGTGTACGTATTGACAACTAATTAGAAACTTATTAGAACGTACTCGGCTCTCGTGCACGACTACATACAACCCAAACCGTGTCCATCTGCATGAACTAGCATGTAAATAGTGAGTCTCGTCTCTTGTTGATCACCCGGAGAGTCTTACAGTTGCAGACATTTTTTTTAATACCAAGGGCTGGTCGCATCGGTACAACCTCAATTTTTTTTTTTGTCGCACTTTTTTTTTTTTTTACCAAATTGGTCAGACTCTAGAGTCCTGAAATATAAGAAGAGACTTGATTTTTGCATTTTCTTAAACTTATTAGCTTTTACTTTCAACTACAGCACTGGCAGAAACAGTTTTTTATTTATTTATTTATTTACCTGATGTGGTTCAGGTATGCTGCTTTGTATTTTTACCAGGTCTGGGCGATATACTTTATATTGAAATTAATTATTTTGGGTTTAGACCCCCCCCTCCCTCCCTCACACACACACACACACACACACACACACACACACACACACACACACACACACACACACTACAATTCCACCTACAGTCCTTCTGCTTCCAGTGTAGAAGTGTAAACTATGTAAACTGTCGACTGTGTAACAAACAGAAGTGAACCAGTCTGGGAACATGGAAATTGCACTCTTTGTCTCCACTGTACAATCAAAGCCTGAGCTTGTTCCATCACTTCTTTGTTCTTCTCCTTTGAGAACTTCCCCCAGTCTGGAGCTCTGAACTTTGTGTTTATTGTTTTCAGACCAGAAACAAAACCATCTCCAGCCCAGAGGGAACCTTTAGCTTCCCCCACGTCTGTCTGCTCGGCCTGAAGTGGAATCTATGCAGATGTTAAAAGTCCCTGATCACAGTCCAGGTCTAAAATGAACATTAACAGATGAAGGAGCTCATTCAATATTCACTTGAATCCACTCAACTCCACAAATACATCTGTCGTCTTCAAACCCTTCATAAGTGGTTCTTTAACTGTCAGATCTCCGCTGGTTCGTAGGCGTCCCCACACACCAGCGTCGCTACTTATCTGAATATCTCAGGAACCAAACAGTGAAACTTAATAGCATAAATTGCTATCATAAGCTAACTCTGTGGGCAATCTACGGTGAGCTCAGGGCAATTCTAACCTTTCCAGAAGGTTTTTAATCCAGCCGTTAAGTGCCGTGTATTTTCTGTGAACTTTGTAGATGAATTCCACCATGATAACTCTGTGATACATTCATTATTCATTACATTTTGTGATAAAAACATAAAATTATGTTAACAGAATTCCCTATTGAAGCTTGATGGAAACAATGATGACTTCTGGGTTGGACTCTCGACCAATGAGATGCTCTGATTTCTTTAGTTTTTATGACAGTGATAGCCAATTCAAGCAGCCTGACATCAGTGTGAGGTGAAATAGTTGTCTTTCAGTTCCGGAAAACAAAGGAATAATAATCTGATGGTTAAAACCAAAGTAAACTAGAGCACTCAGAGAGCACAGACCTCCGCAAAGCAGCGCAAGTCTGCCAAGGTTTGGATCTGGATGTTCGTAACTTATTTGTAAACTAGTGTTCTGCATTCACTAACAATTTATTTTATTGGTTATTAGCAATCCCTTAGAGGGATTAAAAAAATTCAAAGAAATCCTTGGTCCTGTTTTTGAGACATGGTCATTTAAATATTCGACCAGGTATGATGTCACTCTGACATGATGCAACGTCAGAGTAATGTAAGAGTAATAATAACCTTGATTCCATCCCGTAACCCCCCCCCCCCCCCCCCACACACACACACACACACCTCTGGAATATCCTTCTAGAACACATAAACTGTTTGGACTCTGTCACCACCTTCAAATCCCAGTTTAACCCATAAAAACAACCAAAATAATCCACCAATATACAACATTTAAACACTTATGATCCATTAATCCCATCGGGCCCGGATCTAGGCATAGGCAAGGGGGGGCAATGCCCCCCTAAATTTTGCGCCTGCCCCCCCAAACGCGATGCCGCGCCTGCCCCTATCAAACCTACCAAACGCGATGACAAGGAAAAAATCCCACATGTTTACATACAGCAGCCAAAGATATTCGCGCTGTTCTCTCCTGAATCTCTTCTGATTGGTAGATGCAAAGGGAGGGCGTGGCCTCTCTCAGACTCGCTTGGCTTCAGTTCTGTCACTTTCTCACACCAGTTTGACCTGATCATCATAGAGACAGTCACACTGTACTCATTCACCGCAGCGATTTGGCTTTATTTCTTCCACTTATCTCTCCTCTACTGATCACGATGCGCAGATTTCTGGTTGCTAAAGCTAACACTAGTACTTGTGACAATGCTACGGTATTAGCAACAGAAGCTCCGACCTTCCGTTCCCGCCGCTCAGCCCGCTCCTCCTGCAGCAGTAGTGACACATTCACTCACTACCCAGCAGCCACTCGTCACCGTCGGGTGATGGCATTGCTTCCCCACTCGCTACAGGCACAAGCACCATAGCCGCCGCCATTTGGCAACATCTACAAGGGCACAATGAAGGCTTTCCTCAGCTCCATAGCATGTATGTGGCATCCATTGTGATTAGGGTATCCTCTGCTTCATGCCAGACCTCTTTCTCTACTTTGTCTCGTGTCCTTACCAGAGGTGTGAAGTAACTAAGTAAAAGAACTTCATTACTGTACTTAAGTAGATATTTTAGGTATATTTACTTTACTTGAGTATTTATTTTTCTGGCAACTTTTTACTTTTACTCCATATATTTTTGCATAAATATCTGTACTTTATACTCTTTACATTCTCAGAATAGACTTGTTACTTTTTTAAACAAAACAGACGTGACAGTATGAAAAATAAGTGGCTTCAGATGGAAAATCAGTGGAGGAGGGAAACTGTGGTTAATAGTTATATGACTATTATCTCACAATTTGGAATTTTTATCTCATCATTTTTGTACTTTTAATTTCATAATTTTAACATTTTATCTAAAATTCAGACTTTTTTTGTTTAAATGTCATATTTCTATAACTTTTTAAAAATGTCATGATGACTTTTTACTAGTACTTTGACCACCTCTGGTCCTTACCCCCTTTCGCCACACTATGCTTCACAAGAGAAAAAGAGATTTAGTTATTCTGGCTCACGAGAAGGCTATAACATAAGGCCTAAACATGGATACATTTGTTAGGGTGTTTGCACAGAAAAACAGACGGCTGATGCTAAAGTGATAGAAATAAGCTATGAAAAACACATAAAAACACAAAAAAACATGAAAGGATAAAAAGTAAAAACAATTAGACAAAAATAATAAGAAAAATCCTAAAAGTTGCTATAAGATATATGAAAATGACATAAAAGATCAAAAAAATACACAGACATTTAAAAGATATGTTCTTCTAAATAAATAAATGATAAAGGAATGCATAAAAGGATAAAAAGAACAAAAAAATTAAAAGAAAAAATACAAAAAAATAAAATTAAAAATACAAAAAATTAAAAACATCCTAAAAGTTGCTATAAGCTGTGAAAACAACAAAAAAGACAAAAAATATTCAGAAAATGTTAAAATAAAATATGTTCTGTCAATAAATGAATGACAAAGGAATACACAAAATAGGAAAAAAGAAAAAAAACAAAACAACAAAAACATACACAAAAATAAAATAAACCAAACAAAAAACAAAACAAAACCAAAAAAAAAGAGTAATGCAGCCACAAATGGGACACAAGCCAGTGTCGCATTTGTGCCAGTCCCAAGCCCGGGTAAATGCAGAGGGTAGTGCCAGGCATGGCATCCAAATCCAATATAAAACCTATAATACAAATCAAATTGATATAGATATGGATTGATTAACTGATGATGGCATAGTTAGCATTGTTTTCTGTGCTTTTAAGGGTTTGGGTGGGATTTGACACCCCCCAGTTCATGCCCCTCCTGCCAAACCACATGCCCCTCCAAGTGGGCAGAGCTAGATCCGGCCCTGAATCCCATCAATATATGTAAATAATTAATGTAAAAAAACAGTTATTCATCTTTTCATGGTGATCAGATATGACTCTTCTGGACGTTCACAGACTCTGTTACCGTGGAAACACTGTCACCTTCTACAACATTGATTCACCAGTAAAACCCATAGAGGTGGATCAATGACAGTGGATGGAGACACTGGGTTTATGTTCGATTAATGAGAGATTTTATTGGAAAAGTTACATTCTCTTAATTTTGTCTGTTTCTAATATTATCACAATTAACTTTAATAATGACCTTTTATGAAAATCTACATAATCAATTAATTAAATATGGGAAAATAACAGATTTTTATGGATGAAACCCAAAATTCAGAAGACAATATTATAGTAAATGGAGATAAATTGCTTAAGAAAGGGTAAATAATGAGGAAAAAAAACTTCAGGGAAGTGCTGGAGAAGTAATGGATCTTTAAGGATTAAACCATATTTATTCAAAGAGGGTTATTAAACTTCCATAGTTTTACTTTTATCTACAGTGCCTAGTGGGGTTCAATGGTACCTCAGTTTTTGGGCCATCATTTGGTTTTGGTTTTTGGTTTAAAAAAAAAAATAATAATAATTTTTCCTTCCCAGAATTATATTTTTATTTTACGTATCAACAAAAAGTGAATTTCACAGTAGGAACAAATGCTGTCACTGTACTAAATAAAATAACCATTTTTTTTATTCCTTTTACTTGTTTACAGTCGTATATAAAACACACACATTAGGAGCAAAGGAGGTTTTTTTAAATGAATAAATGTATTTGTTCCTCCTCCTCCAGCCTCCACTCAGGTGATTTTCTCCTTCGACGTTGGAAACGGTCCACTGGAGGTCCACGTCAACTCCAGCGTCCCTCTGAATGACAACCGCTGGCATCGCATTCGCGCCGAGCGGAACGTCAAAGAGGCGTCGTTGAAGCTGGACCATTTTCCCACGGCCACGCAGGAAGCTCCAGCTGACGGACACTTTCACCTCCAGCTCAACAGCCAGCTCTTCATAGGTGGGAATGTTTGTATTAAAGCTCCTGGATGAGGTCATGGTCTACGTGTTACATACGCTGTTAAATGTTAGTAATTATTTATTTATTTTTAACTAAATGGTTTTTTGGGGTTTTTTTATATATTATCTCCATGAAGTGAGTAATGAGTAGTATTAGACTTTGTTAAAATATGAGAAAACATCAGCTGCATTTAAAAAAAAAAGGTTTTATTTCATAGGTTTCATAAAGTATTATTAGTAAATACATGTTTCTTTGTTTAAAAAAAGTTCTGAATGGAGCTTCAACACAGTTAGATATGAAACTGCTGAGTCTGTGTTTTCTGACACCAAACAATTATCATGTTTGGTAAAAACAAACGAGCACCAGGGAGTAGTAATGTAATATTCCTGTTAGTGAAGTGGGTTTTGCAGAGACCGTCTTTAAAATATGTGTAAATGAAGTTGAATGTATAAGTTATTTATTAGGCAGTGGTTTAATTAAGCCCATGAGGAAACAGAGCTGATCTGCAGGTCTGACTGACAAAAAAAAAACAACTAGAAAAGCATTCAGAGAGCGCAGACTCCACCAAGGCAGCCCCCTCTCCTGCCTGAAAGACACACATGCCACCCCCCCCCCCCCCCCCCCACACACACACACACACACACACTTTTGATGCCTTCACCGTTGACCATGTCTGGCACAAGATCTATTGAGTCTACTGTGATCGCAATGACATCAGCCCTTTCAGCTCAGATTTAACCCCCTGAACATACACGACAACTCAACAAATTTTGCACATACTTCCAAAGTGTGAAACATTGCGATTATTTATAGTTTTGTAAAAGTCGGTAAAGAAATTTGTCTACAGCGCCCCCTAGAAAAGGTGAAATAGTTTGTATTAGGCCAGATCACGTCCTAGTGAAGTTAGAGCTAGGAAAATTGTTACACATGTTCATCATATGATAATGAACAAAAAAACCTTATGATGGCCACGCCCATAAACCAACAGGAAGTCCGCCATTTTGGATTGAAATTTCAAACATGTTGAGTCATGGTTTTCGCTTTCTTCGTATTTTAACAAACTCCTCCTTGGCCGTTGCGCCCAATGAGCACAAAATGGTGAACCTTATCTAGACAAGTGGGACATCAAAAGTTATCCGAATTTTGGGGAAAAGTTGCATCATTTTTTGGGCTACGACGTCGCAAAGTTATCAAATTATCATTACATAAATTGATTCAGCTCGAACATACAGACACCGATTTGGTTGAAATTTGACACAGATGTCGTTCTCCCAGGTCTACATCCATTTAGCTAAAGACCTGGGTCTACACCTGTTTATCAATAGAAATTGCAATTTTACTCTATGGCGCCCCCTACAAATTTGCCTTTACTAAAATTGCTGTAGTTCAGACATACGAACACCGATTTGGCTCAAATTTGGCTCAGTTGTCAGCCTGCGTGCGTTTCTGTCAGAATATCACATCCCGCCCACAGTACGATGTCAACTCACTGCCGGCTGTCGTCATCGGTCTCACAGGAAGGTGGTCGCGGGAGGAGGTGAAGGACTTTGAGACTGAAGGCAGTTTTAATATCACTTGTTCTTTGTGTCAGTATTAACATTTCCTGAGAATTTCAGCCAAATCCGTCCATAACCTTTTGAGTTATCTTGCTAACAAACAAACAAACAAACAAACACATAAATACTGGCGAAAACATGACTCTAGCAATTCCTTGGTGGAGTAACAACAAAAACATGTTTGATTGACAAAAACAAAGAAAGCCTCTTTTCCATCAGCTGTTTTTTTTCATTGCGCAAATATTCTGGATGTCATTTGCGATCTGTAAACACACACAGTGGAGGGAAAACAAACTAACAAACACTCAGAATGGATGAAGGTGGAGGCAGCGATGGTGGTGCTGGTGGGGGGTGGGGGGGGGTCCTGTATGTACATATCTAATAATGAAGGTCACTTATGATGGTGAAAACCTCTACACCTAGACCTAGGCCTATATTCATCAAATTTTAATGGGATCTATTTTGGACCACTTCACATCTTTACTGAAAATGTCATGGAAATTGGTCCAATAGTTTTTGTGTAAAGTTTCTGATGATCAGACAAACACACACACACACACACACACACACACACCAAATAATTTTTAACTAGAAACAACACACAAAATCTTGAAGAAAGAAAAAAAATAAGAAAATAAATCTTGAATTATTCAAAAATGTATTGAATTAAGCAAAGAACAAAGGAAAGAAACAGTTCTTTAATTATAGAAAATATAAATAGTGAGTTCATCTAATAAATATAAACAAACAGACGATGGTTTTTACTGTTTTCTTGTTTTTTCCCCTTGTTTTCCCTTTTTCTGTCTTTTTTGTTTAATTTTTAATTTTTTCGGTTTTCTGCTTCCCCCTTTTTCTTTCCTCTTCTTTTTTTACCCTTTACTCTTACTTTTCCTTTTTCTCTTCCTTTTTTGCTCCCTTCTTTTTCTTTTTTTCCGTTTTTGTTTGCTTCCTCCCTTTTCCTTTAGTTTTTCCTTCTTTTTTTCCTTCTTTTTTCGTTTCTGCTTTCCTCCTTTTTTCTTTTTTCTCTCCTTTTTGTAATCATTTCTCAATGTTTTTCCCTTAATTCCCTTTTTTGTTTTTGTTGTTTTCCTTCCTTTCCTTCTCCTCCTTCTTTCGGGGGGTGTAAAAACAAACAAACAAACAAACTCTTAAAAAAAATAATTCAAAAACCCTTTAAACGCTCCTACAAACACTTTTAAAACATGTTTTAACAGAACCTTTAAACACTCTTAAACACACTTAAAAACACTTTAAAAAACTCTAAAAAAAACCCTTTAAACACCCTCAAAAACACTTAAAAATATGCTTAAAAACCAGTTGAAAAAAAATTCTTAGAAAAATCCTAAAAAAACAACTTTTAAAATCCCTTAAAACACTTTAAATAAACCTTTAAAAACACTTTAAAAAACATTATTTTTCAGTTTATTTTTTTTAGCTGTAGCAGTTCACCATTGACCTTTGTACCATCTGAATCTGTCCATTTCACTTGAACTTGAATTTCTAAACAAAACTGGAAAAATCAGGTCGTTCTAAACCTTTTGACCAACAATGTACGAAAACATAAGATATTTCTTTATTAGTTCCACAAGGGGGAATTCCAGAACTATAGGGGAAATATCTACCAATGCTACAGGCCGATACTGATACATTAAAAAAAGTAAATATCGGCCCATTATATAATGTGGGTGATATATGGGTCTATTACTATTTGAATGAATGGATCAGGTTTGTTGGTAGATGTACGTACAGTCGTCCTGTACACAATGAATGTATGAGACTTCATTATATTCTAGCAAAGGCACATTTATAAAAGACTGCATTATCTGCTTTAGAATAATTGCTGGTGTTATTGTCTGCTGTGGATTTATGAAGCCATACTGTGGCTTTTACACTTTCTTTATTGCCCTTTGGAGGTGTAAAATATCCACGCAGCAATTTCAAGTGAAATATTTCCACAGTCGCTGCAGCTTTTTTCACAGTAGTTTGTCTGTTGCCTGGTTTGAACAGATAAGCTTTTCTTTTTTTTTTCTTTTTTTATGCTTTGGTTTTTTGGTGTTAGTGTCACTGCTGTGATCAGAACTGAATGTTCTGCCTTTGTGTTCATCTGCTGCTGGTTACATAGAATAGAATAGAATAGAATAGAATAGAATAGAATAGAATAGAATAGAATAGAATAGAATAGAATGGAATGGAATGGAATGGAATGGAATAGAATAGAATAGAATAGAATAGAATAGAATAGAATAGAATAGAATAGAATGGAATGGAATGGAATGGAATGGAATAGAATAGAATAGAATGGAATGGAATGGAATGGAATGGAATAGAATAGAATAGAATAGAATAGAATAGAATGGAATGGAATGGAATGGAATGGAATAGAATAGAATAGAATAGAATAGAATAGAATAGAATAGAATAGAATAGAATGGAATGGAATGGAATGGAATGGAATAGAATAGAATAGAATAGAATAGAATAGAATAGAATAGAATAGAATAGAATAGAATAGAATAGAATAGAATAGAATGGAATGGAATGGGTTTCCTCCCACCATCCAAACACATGCACTGATAGGTTAATTAGTTAATCTAAATTGTCCATAGGTGTGAATGATTGTTTGTCTATATATGTTCAGCCCTGAGATGAACTGGAGACTCATACAGGGTGTACCCCACCTTCACCCATTGTGGCTGCATTAGGCCCCCAGTGCCCCCTGTGACCCTAGTGAGGATAAAGTGGGTTTAGATGACAAGATGGGAATAGAATAGAATAGAATAGAATAGAATAGAATAGTACTTTATTGATTTAAACCAATTAGGAATTTTTTTTCAACAGCGGTAGCATTCACTTAATAAGAAAAACAAACAAAAGGTGTTTTATTGTCATTTGAAGTACTGCTGCATATTAGCAACACTTACGATACTCAATATAGGTGCACAAGATTGTTTCCAGACACAACAAACTCCGCCCACTTGCTCACATTTGACCTGATTTGCACCATCTCTGGCCATTGCAAAATAAAAAAAATGATGTGACCTTGACCTTGACCTTTCACCTACATTCACCAAAATGTAGTGGGATCTATTCTGAACAACATCACACCGTTACTGAAAATTTCATATAAATTGGTGCAGTAGTTTTTGTATAAACCTGCTGACAAACAGTCAGACAAACTGAACCACAAACACTAGCCCTCTTCCCTTTTGGGGAACAGGGTAATAATATTGCAATATTTCTCATTCACATTGTTTGTTGGTTTGTTTGTCAGGAATTTTCCATAAAAACTACTGGACCAGTTTTCCATAAATTTTCAGTAAAGGTGTGAAGTGGTCCAGAAAAGATCCCATTAAATGTATGTGAATGTAGGTCAAAGGTCACCACAATAATACTCACCTATTATTATTATTATTATTAGTAGTAGTAGTAATAGTAGAAGTAGTATTGTTATTATTCTTCTTATTATTATTAGTAACATAATAATAATAATAATAATAATAATAATAATAATAATAATAATAATAATAATAATAATAATAATAATAATAATAATAATAATAATAATAATAATAATAATAATAATAATAATAATAATAATAATATAGCGCTTTACATTATTGCTCATTATTCATTCACTTTCACATTCTCCCTCTGATGGTGGTAAACTACATTTATATCCACATAGTCCTTGGGCACAGTAACAGAAGTATGGCTGATCATTCACATCTACAGCCCCTCCCACCAAAAATTCATACCCATTCTTACACCAGTGTGACTGACACTGGAGGAGGAGGATGAAGTGTTTGTCTAAGGACATAACAGACTGACTAAGGCAGACTGGGATTTAAACCACCAACCCTTTGGTTATTGGTTATTGGTTATTGGTTACCAACTGAGCCATGGATACAAGTATTGACTTATAGACAATAGATCTGGAAAATCTGTTGAAAGAAATCTTACCAAGATAATTTTCAATGATCCCATTATCAGATTACTTAATTAATTATTTAATTTATTCATTCATTTTGCTTGAATTAAGCAAAAAACAAAAAATCTTCCAATGGAACCAGTGAACATGGTCTTAGTCAGGTTAGTTTAGACAGATTTTCCAGGTCTATTGTCTATAAATCACTTCTTCAATCTGACTGAAAAGTTCCTCTGTAGGTGATTCTGTGTGATTTTAAGTCTAATCAGATATTTGGAATAAAAATGAGACTAATACACTTGGTCAGATTTAGATTTTAGGTGGTGCAGTTGATGATGAAGAGTTACATTTTTCACAGTGTTAATGTAATTTAAAACATCTCTTTTTTTTATCTCTGAGGTTGACAATACTTTTATCATTCTTCAATATGTGCTGTCATTCAGTACAACAGTAACAGTGAACATTCAGTGACTCAGCAGAAGCTGTACTAGAAGTGCTCTGTCCTGGGAAGAAAAATCATTTAAAATACTAATGTTACAACAGAAGAACTGATGGTTTTTGTCCATTAGAGGTTAATTTACACAGCAGGACTAATGACACCATATGAGCAGAAATGTGCACAGTTCTGCTTCAAAATCCTCCTCTGGTTATTACAACATTCAACACATGATTGCAAATGGTCACATGCTGTTTCTGTCTGTTATTAAAAAATAAGGTTTACACAGAAGAAGCACTTTAAAATATGTCCCTCTAAAAACAAGTAAATAACTAAGCCAAAAAATCTGCTAATGGAACAAGTGAAAATTATATTTTTTTAAATAAGATTTTAAAGATCTAATGTCCATTGGAAGATTTTTGTTTTACTTGAATGAAGGGGGGGGGGGGGGTCTTGAATTAACCCCAAAAAATCCTGAATTATGCAAAAGGTTTCTAGAATTAACCAAAAAAAAAGAAGAAAAAAAAAATCTTGAATTAGACAAAATAAATAAATGATATATATATAATCATTTATAATCAAATGATTTATATACACACACACACACACACACACACACACACACACACACACACATATATATATATATATATATATATGTGTGTGTGTGTGTGTGTGTGTGTGTGTGTGTTTCTGATCTATAATATTTTAGAACAAATGGTAAAAATAACAGCTTGGTGTTTATGATCGTGTCGTCATTTGTCTCTTTTCCATCAACCCTCAAATTACTTGTGCATAAAAATGTAACTAATTGAAAAATTATTTTGACAGATCCCTAATTTTTCATTTAAGAGGTTTGGTGTTGGTCAGAGGTTGTTTTTCAGTCATAGCACAAATCATTTATTACATAAAACTGTAACATGAAAAACTTTTTTCACAAGTAGAGTCAGGTGAATTAAAAAATGGATGACTGGAAAAATACAAAATAGAGGATAATGGTCTAATAATAAACTTAAAGGGGACATATCATGTCCATTTTCCACCAGTGAACACAGTCCTGTCTGTCCCTCTTCAACCTGGAGAAACAGAGCTTTTTAAAACACTGTTTTAGTGCCACATGCTTTATGCAAATGAGCCACAGTTGACTCCGCCCCTCTCTTCTACATTCTACCGATAGAGGAAGAGGAGAAAGAAATGAAACCTGAAAAAGTCTAGGCAGAGACAAAGAGACAAAGAGACAAAGAGACAAAGACACAAAACACAGATGATATAAAATCAGCTGAAGAGGATTAAAGTGGACCAAGTGCTGAGTTTTACAGCCCTGGTGCCTTCAGGTCCTGGTCCGTTAACAGCCCCGGAGTGCGTTCAGGTCCAGTTCATCTGAACCCAGGCCGACCATATGAGCCTTGACACCATGGTCGCGGTGCCACCCATGGACCAGCCTGTCTGATCAACCCGGGTCAGACCAACTGAGGACCCGAACGCACAGCAGGACTAACTATAGAGAATAATGGTGGATCCGAGTCTGGGCAGAGGTGTCTGTGACCAGTAAGTGGGGTTAGCTGAGCTGGTGGGGTGGGATGGGGTATTCAAATGAATCTATGCATGTGACGTACCAAACATCCAAAACGGGACATTTTCATCCCCCTCCAACAAGAAATGGATCAGGATAAAAGGAGAGTGGATGTTTTTTTGTTCATGATTTAAGGGTCTCCTCAGACACAGACAACACTTATTTGTGCATGATATGTCTCCTTTAAGAAAAATGAAATATAGAGAAATCCTCATTTGTAATTTTGAAGGGATTTTAAAGTTTGAATAAAATCCTCAGGGAAAAGCACTTAAAGGTTTTAAGTGTAACATTTATGCAAAAACAATCTATATGGTGTATAAATGACAGCACTTTCTCACCTCTTTTTATAGAAACACAGTATTTTCTGGACTATAAGCCACATCTGTATATAAGCCGCATCTGCTGTATTTTTAAAAATATAATAAAAAAAAGAATATACAAGCCACACTGGGTTATAAGCCGCAGATATCTATGTTAAAACATCATATATTTACTCCATGTACAGAATTGTTAATGTAATTACATGTTTGTAACTGAACAGATTTTTTTCCTAACAGTGACTTTTAACACTTTGTTCATTAAAACAGAACAGAACCAAGAGAAAAATAACCAGTATTTACTGTATTTATCCTCATTTTAAGTCACAAATCACTTTAATTATCTTCCCCCGAAACCCATGAAGTCTTCTTCTTCTGTGTCACATCTGTCTCCACGATGAAGGGGTGAGGATTTGAAAAATAATTAACAGTTGATAATTTTATCATCCGTGTTCTATCTGCTAAAGAAAAAGTAGCGTATACTTATTTGTATTGATTGTTCATAGTAGTTTTTATTCTAATTCCAGTTAGAGCGCCCCTAGTGGTGGAAGAAAAATCCACATAATAGCCGCACCTTTGTATATGAAAAAAGTAGCAGCTTATAGTCCAGAAAATACACTAAGCCATCAAAGGCAGGTGATTTACAGTGTGTTTGTGTGTGTGTGTGTGTGTGTGTGTGTGTGTGTGTGTGTGTGTGTGTGTGTGTGTGTGTGTGTGTGTGGGGCCGTCATCAGCCGTCACCGTGGCAGCCGGTTGCCTCGTCAAACCGTTGCTGCACAGATTGATGTCATATGTTCAGACTTAAAAGCATCTTGTGAAAGCCTCTGCATTTATTGTTTTTTCCCACATTGTCATTTGTCAGTGACATTTCATCGGAGCCACGTTGACAGTTGTCGGCTTTTAAAGCTGCAGTGGAAACCTGGATCTGCAGTAGAAATGAAAACAATCCAGACAGAAAGAACAGAGAGTGTCAACACAAAAGAAAATCTGAACAAAGACGAAAACTCAACAAATGAACCAACAGTAACAAACGGTTGTGTCTCAACCCGTAAAAAAGTAATGTTTAATACCTTCTTATCCACTAATACCATCAATACATATCAATAACTGGTGGAAAACACAGTTGTTTCTCTTTCTTGGTCATCAGATATGACCATATTTGGATGTTCAGAGGGTCTGTAGTTACCATGGAAACACCATCATCTTCTATAACATTGATTCACCGGTAAAACCCACAAAGTTGGATCAATGACAGTGGGTTTATGTTCAATTAATGAATAAACAATTTACAAAACAATAATATAAAAAAGAACAAGAAGTTTACTAAAATGAAGTAAAAATAATAAATTAAGCACCAAAATTAACAAAAAAAGACCGAAAGTAGCCAATAAAGTCTTTTTACATTTGAAATGTAAAAAGTGAGGACGCCTGTCCGGAGAAAATCTGGACATATGATCACCTTACATAAAGTTCAAAAAGTTTAAAGCAGGGGGTGCCACACTTGTCCACAACATGTTTGGAAAAAAGACAATGTTGTCTTAATGCACGTTGTCTGCGCTGCTGCTAATATCACTCAGGTTAGCTAGCAAATGTCTCTTCAGATGCCGTGTATGACTTGTGTTTTAGTTGTTTTTTAATTTGGACTTGTTTATTGTTCAGGTCAGTGTGCCATTTTGTTTTGTCAGACCCACCTGTTTTACCTGCAGCAGACATGTCTCCTCTGTTTAGGGCTGACTGGTCTGTGGGAGATACAGTGTATATATATATATATGTAAAGATTTACAGTGGAAAATGCCAAATAAAGAGGATAATATGATAATAAATGGTGGTAAATCACTTAACAGAGAAAAATACATTTGGGACCTGCCCCTAAAAGTAACTGTGGGTCTTTATGAATGAACTACAGTGACTGAGGTTCACGTTTTTAACTCTTTATCCAGACTTACTAAACATTGGTGCTGGTTCTTTAGCCATCCATGTCTTTATGTTTTTCAGGTGGAACTGCGTCCAGACAGAAGGGCTTCCGGGGCTGCATTCGCTCTCTGCAGCTGAATGGCATCACCCTGGACCTGGAGGAGCGTGCCCAGATCACCCCTGGGGTCCGGCCCGGCTGCCCGGGTCACTGCAGCACCTATGGGTTACTGTGTCAGAACCAGGGCCGCTGTGTGGAGAGAGACAATGGCTTCCACTGCCACTGTGGGCTGTCGGCGTACACAGGTGTCTTCTGCAACACAGGTACCACAACACACACAATAGTACAAGTACAAGTGTAAGATACATAAAACATAAACAATAATACAAAAATGTACTTAAAATAACCTCAAAGAACATTAAAATGTTGAAAATATACAGTAAAATGCAGAAAAAATACACTAAAATGCACTAACTCTGTGTAAAAATGGTCTAAAAATACATTAAAGTAAACTAAAATAAACAAAAATGCACTATAGATTACAATGTGTCAAAAATGACACTAAAATGCACCAAAAATAGTATAGAAAACTCTTCAAAATACAGAAAAAAAAACAAAAAATGTGATAAAATATCCAAAACATATGCAAAAATATGTAAAAAATTATGAATTTATATATATATATATATATATAAGTGTGTGTGTGTGTGTGTGTGTGTGTGTGTGTGTGTTTGTATGTATATATGAGATATGTTTATTCAAAACCAACATTTCCACAAAACAGCTGATCATTTTGCCTGCGTTATAAGACTCAGTAGTAGCCTCGTCAGTCAGATCAAAACACTTTATGTCGGTCAACTGTTCCATCTAATGATTTGAGTTCTGTACACAATTTTCTCACAAAATACACAAAGAAACACAAAAATGTGGAAAGAAAAAAATGCAAAACATGTAAAATTCCCCAAAAACTAAGTAACACCGTCCAAAACATATTCCATAACTCTTTTAAAATACAGAAAATATAAGAAAAAATATGAATATATATGCAATTAATATGTTTATTCAACAAAACAACTGTTCCATTTAGTTATGTGTTGTGAGCTAAAGGGTTAATTTTTTTTGTGTTTATTTTTCATTATTTTCATTATTATTATTATTCCCTTCACTGTCCTTCCAGTGCATCATCGTCCTCCCATCCCTCCTGTCAATCAGCTGATCGTCTCTGGTGTCTTTTCTTTCAGAGGTTTCAGCCACTTTCAAAGCAGGAACGTCGGTTACCTACACTTTTAAAGAACCGTATGATCTACTGAAGAACCACAGCGCTGTTCCGTCCTCCATCTACTCTGACATGACGCTGAGAGAAGAGAACGTGTCCCTGAGCTTTAGTACCGTCCACAGCCCGGCTCTGCTGCTGTACGTCACCTCCTACTACAGAGAGTACCTGGCTCTGCTGGTCAACAAACACGGTCAGAACCACCACACACATGCTTTTATTCTGAAAGACCACCACCATACAGGCTTTTATTCTGAAGGGCGCTTATGTGGGAAAAATTCACCGCAATGATTTTATTCTAAAAGTGCTTGTGCTGGAAAAGTGCTTAAGCTGAATGGCTGAAGCAAACAAAAACACTGAAAAAATAGAAGTTATTTACACGTAAAAAAGCAACAAAAACAAAAAAAGAAAAAAAAAATAGAAGTGATGTACATTGTGAAGCAACAAAAATACTGAAAAAAAAATTTAAATAGAAGTTATTTACATGTATGAAGCAACAAAAACAATTTTTTTAATAGAACAGATAATATTTATCAGAAAGAGCTTTATTGCCATTGTTCATATAGTTCACATGTAATATAAAAACTAGGAATTTGTCTCGGTGTAGCGCTGCAACATTCAACATATAGTATATCAATAAAAAAATAAGAATGCTAAGCATGCACAAAAGATAGAATAAGATAAAAAAAATACATATAGTAAAATATGTAAAGTGCAATTATATATATATATATATATATATATATATATATATATATATATATATATATATATACAGTATATGTATATATATATATATATATATACAGTATATGTATATATATATATATATATATATATATATATATATATATATATATATATATATATATATATATATATATATATATATATATATAATTGCACTTTACATATTTTACTGTGAATATGGTCGATGCTTTTTCTAAATCAATCACGTCAGTTACTGCATCTCCTGCAATTTCTTTCTCCTTTATCTAAATGACTAACAGTCTCACCATCTGGTCATTCAGTGATGACCTCTTTTGCGATATCACACAGATGCATTTCAAAGGGGTCGCTGCTTTTAATGCATCCTTCTTTTGGTTTGGTTTATTTATGACATGACAAGGTATCCAAGGGATAACATGTAAAAGTATAAACACTTGTTTCCAACATAGTTCCTCATGGAAAGGCAAGGCAAGGCAAATTTATTTGTATAGCACATTTCATGTACAGGACAACTCAAGGTGCTTTACACAAAAACAGAAACAGAAGAAAATTAAAATGATAAAGATGGACAAGAAGGACAAGACATACAAATACACGCAACAAAATATCACATAAATACAATCACATGAATATACAATTACAGGCCTAAGTCACCTTATTCTCTACTTTACTCCACAAAAATCTCTAACCTTTTGTTTAAAAACCCTTTTTGATTCTGTGATTTTAATGTTTATTGGGAAAGAAAGAGCTACTGATGGTACTTTACAGGAGCAGACACTATAGCTCTGGTTTCATGGGCATGTTGAGCATGTAACCATTACAGTTTGAGATCCTAAATATTTAGGAGTAATAACATATAATTCAGTTTTAACTGTTCAATCCTTAGCTCTACAGGCAGCACGTCCACTTTCTTAAAATCATCATCAGTAACATAATGTCTACATGGTGTACCTAAAACTGATCATGTTGTTCTGCATAACCTGCATTTTATTTTTAATTTTCACTGTCACCCACTGTACCAGGCAGAGTCAAAATGCGGTATAAAAACTTCAATTTGGAAGCACTTTTATTTAAAAGCCTCTCAGCAAAGGAATAGACGGATTCTGGGTTTGCAATATCACTCAACCATGTGACACTTTCACCAGGAATCACTTTCTTTGGGCTCATGATGAATAACGAATATGGGAAAAAGTCATAAAACAACAGTAACTGTGATGAATGAGGGTCAAAGAATGAGGGTCATAGCCAATGGGATGCTATGTACAGTATGTACATGACGTATTTACATACATTACGTACAGTAATGTACATACAGTACTGTATTTATGTCTCTGGGGGTTTGGTTTCCTTTCATAAGTTGAATTTTCTTTTGTATTCAGAGACAAAAAAATGAGATAAAGATTTGTCATTACTTGGATTGTTTGTTAACTGGGTCTTTGGTAAGTAGAGGTACCACTGTACATTATAGTCTATAGAAGTGTAGTAACTCTGGTTATCTACCACTTTGCCTGCACTGAAGCCCCTCCCCCTCGGGGGTGCTCAATCCTGTTCCTCCAGAGCCACTATCCTGCATGTTTTAGATGTATCCCTCTTCAACACACCTGATCATTATCAGTCTTCTGCAGAGTTTGATCAGAGCTTTATCTAAAACATACAGGACAGTAGCTCTAGAGCACACATTTTTCTCACACTCTTCAAATCCTTAGGATCAGGTTTTCAGGAGTCCTTCCTCTTCCTCTTCCTCTTCCTCTTCCTCTTCCTCTTCCTCTTCCTCTTCCTCTTCCTCTTCCTCTTCCTCCCTTCAGGTGTATCCAGACTGCAGGTTAAATCTCCAACACTGATTTACTCTTCATCCTCTCCTCTTCATCCCAGTCCTCCACTGTATCAAACACTTTCCCTTCCTCTGTATGATGCTCATACAAACCCACACTCATATTTCTAGTGTTACTTCTTACACTGACATAAAACTGACACATTTTAAGAGACACACACTGTAAAAATTTAACTCTGACCTTAAGTGTATTTGTCTCATTTTTTGTTCAAATATATGATCAGACAGAAGCACCTACAGAGGAACTTTTCAGTCCGGCTTCCTCCTCCGCTTTATCCTCCTCTTTCCTCCTCTTCTTCCTCCTTCCTCCTCCTGTTTATCCTCCTCTTCTTTCTCCTTCCTCCTCCTTCCTTTTCCTGCTTCCTTCCTCCACCTCTTCTTGCTGTTTCTCCTCCTCTTTGTCCTTTCTCCTCCTTCCTCTTCCCCTTCATCCTTCCTTCTCCTCCTTCTCCTCCTTCTCCTCCTTCTCCTCCTTCTCCTCCTCTTCCAACTGCTGCTTTGCATCATCCTCCTCCTTCCTCCTCCTCCTTCTGTTCCTCTTCCTGCTTCCTCCTCCTCCACCGCCTCTTCCTCCTGCTGCTCCTCTTCCTGCTTCCTCCTCCTCCTCTTCCTCATCAACCTGCTTCCTCCTTCCTCCTCCACCTGCTCCTTCTCTTCCTGCTGCTCCTCTTCCTCTTCCTCCTCCTCCACCTCTTCCTCGTGCTGCTCTGCCTCCTCCTCCTCCTCCTTCATCCTTCCTCGTGCTGCTCCTCTGCTCTTCACTTTTCACAGATCTATCAGGAGGTGTCAGCTTCTTCTTTTCTCTCGGTTTCTTCTCTCTCTTTTAATCTGTCCTCATGGACCTGCTATTAGCTTTTATCTCAGGCTTTAAAGAGAAGAAGAACAAGGTCTGTTCTTTTACGACAGTGGATCAGCTTCACATAGGAAAAATAAAAAATAAAAACTGTCACTATGAGAAAAACGTCGGAATATTTCAAGGATAAAGCCAGAATATTATGAAAATAAAGTTGTATTTTTTTAAGTCATAATTTAACTTGAATAATGTAATTTTGTGATGAGGAGATATTATCACATCTATTAAATACTGTATTTGCAGTAAATATTTAAAGTAGAGCTGATTAAAATTTTTAAATCAGATTAATCACAGGTTTACTTTGGATTGATTTTGATTAATCATGATCAAAACACTTTGTCAATGGTTCTGTCTTTTTTTTTTTTTTTTTACTAAAATTTCCTACAAAATGCACAAAACCACACTAAGAAACAGAAAAAATGTGGAGAAAAATATGCACAACATGCTAAATTCCAAAAATACACTGTAAATAACATAAGATATGCAAAGAAAAAACACAAACAAACATTCTAAAATTCACCAGAAAAATCTACAAACCCAAAAAAGCAATGAAAAAAAATAAATCAAAAACACAAAAAAATTGATTTTAAAATCCAAAACATTTGTAAAAAAATGAATATATATGGAATTAACATGTTTATTCAACAATAAAACAACTGTAAACAACTGTTCTATTAAATTGCATTAAAAAATGTTATCAGATTAATTATTATAATGGATTAAATTGCATTAATCTGTTAATTTTGATAGACCTACTTTTTAAAATGTATTCATTTAGAGTTGTTTTTTTAATCCTCAGTCAGATAATTGTGGCTTTTCCAGTCGCTGTAGAAACACTTTGAATGTAACATTACAAACTATTTCAGCAGCTTCATCAAATCAGCACTTTCCTGCTCCATTAGCTGAAGGTAGTTTCTGTTAATGAGTGTGAAAGTGTGGGAGCAGCAGGACATTAACGTTCCATTCTGCAGCTAAATCAGGTAAATGCATTCTCACACAAACGCTCTATTAAATCAACCCTCAGCTCTTTTTGCTTTCGCTCATTCCTTTATTTTTGCTGCAGCTGCTGCATTTTTCCGGAATCGCAGGCTTTATTCTTCAGACTATGAGCAACATGAACTTTTAACACCAAGTAATTAACAGCTCATTGACAAATGTAATAAAATATCACCATGAAAATATCTGAAAGACTTTCATTCATATATTTGAATATTATTGTCGGTGTTTGTATGCACTGGATAACTGGGATTTTTTATTATTATTATTATTATTATTATTATTATTATTATTATTATTATTATTATTATTATTATTATTATTATTATTATTATTATTATTTCATCTTTAACCTTTTACCATTCTGAGGTGATTTTATTTAAAACTGAAAAATACCTCTGCAAATTAAAACTCCAGCTGTTCATAAGTCATTTGGAGTACAGATAATGTGGGCTGTATATATAGGCTGGTTGTGATTTGCTGCCCCCCCCCCCCGTGGTCTTTCTGTGAACACAAAATATTTGCAAGACGAACTTCACATGCAGCAAAGATCAGGCAGGGTGTCTATGAAGCTCGCAGCTGGACCTGTGAGCCACCTTCTCACCCTGGAAGGGTGAAGGTACAGGGCAGCAAACCTCAACCTGATTCCCACTGCCTCGACCCCCAGTACCCTCCCCAGCACGTGGCCCACCCAGGGAAGGGTCTCATGCGCTCAGTTTTTGCACTCAGAGAGAACCGAACCCTGGTCACGGGTGCAACGCCGTACCGTGCCCTGTCACTGGCAGATAAAGTCAGTAAGAAGCATTCATGAGCAAATGAACCCAGATGACCCCCCAACAGGGAAACAGAAAAGGCCACATGAGCTGCACCATCGGAAAAAATTATTGATTTGAAATGTTCATTTAGTGATTTGAGTCTCATTTATGTTATTCATGTGGGAATGAGGGTCACAACATCCAACGCAAACATTTTTCTGTGGACCCCCCCCCCCCCCCCCCCCTCTCTCTGTTTTTTTTTTTTTTTTTTTTTAATAAATTGCAGCCTGTATTTGGTGTTATTAAATTAATGTCATTAATGTGGGAGCTGTATATATAGATATTATTAAAATAATGTCATTAATGTGGGAGCTGTATATATAGATATTATTAAAATAATGTCATTAATGTGGGAGCTGTATATATAGATATTATTAAAATAATGTCATTAATGTGGGAGCTGTATATATAGATATTATTAAAATAATGTCATTAATGTGGGAGCTGTATATATAGATATTATTAAAATAATGTCATTAATGTGGGAGCTGTATATATAGATATTATTAAAATAATGTCATTAATGTGGGAGCTGTATATATAGATATTATTAAAATAATGTCATTAATGTGGGAGCTGTAATCCTCTTCATATTCTTTCAGTCATGGTTCAAATCGGTGTCAGAACTGAAAATATTGAACAAAGAGTGGATTAAAGTGTATGTTTCCATTGAGGTTAATGTGGTGAAACGTGTGTGTGTGTGTGTGTGTGTGTGTGTGAAGATAAGATGGAGGTGAGATATAAACTGGACAGCAGCAGAGACGCTGAGGTGTTGAAGAGCAGAGTGAGGGACGTGGCCAACGGACAGCTGCATTCAGTGAGCATCAGAAGGACCGCCCACAGTGTGTCTGTGCAGGTGAGACACACAAAGATATGTTTGACCTTTCAAGGTCAAAGGTCATGATGCCATTTTGAAGCCCATGCCACGTCTCATATCTGTCAATAAAAGTAACTAAATCTCTGTTTCCACTGGTTTTTCTGTCCATTTTAGTTTTTTTAGGTATTGACCCAGTGACCCCTGACCTCTTGGGTCAACAATAGGTCAAAATCTATACACACAAAATGCATAATTGAAAGACCAGCAATGGAAGCTCATTGGAAGTCTGTAAGATGAAGAGTTAAAAATGTATATCCAATATGACATTTTGACCTTTATTGTGACCTTTGACCTAGAGTCCTCAAATTTGTCCTTCAAAGTTCTGATGTCAATGCACATCAACAGTGAAAGTAAAAAATTATCAATATGCAACACTAAGTATACAGGGAAATGCATGACCTTTGACCTATCTCTGATTATTGTCCAAAAACATTTTTGCTGATTTTGACCTTTGACCTTTAGCCTACATTCACCAAAATCCAATGAGATTTATTCTAGACCACCTCGCACCTTTCTTAAAAATCTAATGGAAATTGGTCCAGTAGTATTTTTTGCGTGAAGTTGCTGATAAAAGGACAAACAAACAAACAAACCAAAATCAATATTAAAGTTCCAGTGAGCGTGTGCGTTCCCAGGGACATGAAAGGGCAACAGCTGAAATATGGAGCTGCTTAAACCTATCAGATCTGCTGAATGTCTTATCTTGTAAACAGTCTCCTGTGATGATGTATGAGCTAAACTCCAACTCCTGAACGTCTGTATAATTATCAGCTCTGACATGAAATAAAGGTGACCTGTTTGAACACCTGCAGCTGCATCTAAACCACTGTTTGAAATATGAGCCGCATCTTCAACACTCTGGTTCCCATCACTTTGAATCATTATATCGTTAATAAAACACTCCAGGGATGTTAAGTCAAGCTCAACAGGAAACAAACAACAAATCTGTGCTTTTGTGTGTGTGTGGGTCTTAACCCGCCCACATGAAGCTAAAGTGGGCCAAAGCAGTCCAATAATAACAGAATAATATTGAAATAATGACAACTCTATCTTTTATTATATTACATTATCTGTCAAGTTTAAATTATGGTTTTACATTATCATACTGTCCAAATGAACACATTAATATGAATTAATCCATCATCATGATTAATCTGATTAAACATTTTAATACAATTAAATGGAATAGTTTTGTTTAAACTGTTAAAGGTGTTGAATAAACATATTAATTGCATATATTCATATTTTTGCGTATGTTTTGGATATTTTATCAATTTTTTGTTTTTTGTTCTGTATTTTAGAAGACTTATATTTTAGATTATTCATCATATTTTTCATGTACATTTGTTTTTTGGGTAAATTTTTGTAGATTATTACATGTTTTGTTTTGTTTTTTTCTTTGTATTTTGTTTTTCTTGTTTCTTTATAAATTTTGTCGGAAATTTGAGTTAAACAACAACAACAACAATTACCCAGAGACAGAAAAGTCGACTGACATAGTGTTTTGAAAAAGTTTTCTTTTCATTGAAACACTTCCAGATTAAAATACCACAATAATATCAAGCATATGTTAGTTGTGGATTCTGCTAGCATTAAGCTAATACTAACACTAGGCTAATGCTAACATAAGGCTAATGATAACACTAGGCTAATGCTAACAGTAGGCTAACACTAGCTTATGACAAACACGTTCAGTGCACTTCTTTATTTCGTTTGTTTTGTCACGAAATTAATTAATATACATTAAGAATGAATATTTAATCATGTTTAATGGAAATTAATCCAAATAAATTGTGTGATAAATGTGACTTAAAAAATGTAATCATTTAAGCTTATTTATTTATATACTTAATTCCCTTCCCTTTCAAAGATTTATGGTTTTACCTGGTTTGAAATGCATTTGTCCATGGAAAATTCCAGTAAAAAAGGAAAAAAATTAACCCATAAATAACTAGTGTGATGTTGGTATCAGTTCCCAAATGAGTTTTTCTCCATATTTGATCATCGTGAAGTAATTTATCAACATTTATTGTCATAGTACATTCTGTATTTTGTAATTTTTCATTGAAAATCAGGTATTTTCCGACATGTAATTCACTGATCATGCAGATGTTTATTAAAGCTCAGAGTAAAGTTGAAGAAAAATAGACAAAACTGAAGAAATAGTAACTCTTTCAGCAAAATACATCATTAATTGATGTTTATAATTTAAGTAATTTTTCTTAATTTTATTCATTATTACTTTGGCTGTTTTTATTCATTTCGTTCCTTATTTGATCATTTTCTTGACTTTATTTTAGTGCATTTTTGCTAATTAGTGAATCACCAAGTATTAAACCGTTTATATCAGTAGATGATTTTGGTTGATGGTGGATATTTTTTTAGTTTAATCAACCTCACAGATTGATTGTAAAGTGCATTTCTTCACTGTTTTAAAAGTAAAGATGACACATATGACATTATCTCTAAAAGGTAGTTTATTTGAAACCTTGGCGTTGGTTGGAACATTAGTCTGCGTCCACACATGAGTGCATTTATGTAAAAAAAAGCCTGATTAAAGTCATGTCCAGTGGAGAACGTCGGCCCTGATCACTGCATGTTTTTCAGTCACAGCGTGGACACAGTGGGTGAGACGACACACACTGTTCACATCTACAAAGATCTGGAACAAACCCAATGTTGTTGTTTTTTTGTTTTATTTTCAATAAAACACGACATTCTAACAGGAATATTCTCACTTCTCTTATCCATTTCTAGTTTGTAACTGCAAAACATGATTTATTATTTACTTATTACTACTACTACTACTACTTACTATACTAATTATTATTGTACTTCCATATTTTATTTCCACTTTATATTGTATATTGTATATAGCCAAACACCTCTGTATTTAATTTGTAGATATATTTAACATTTCATGTCCTTGTTCTGATACTACGCTAGCACAACCCCCGATGCCTGTACTGCTGCAACAACGAAATGTATTCTGTCTATATATTTATTACCTCCGCCAAGGAGGTATTAAAGTCGGGTCCGTTTGTCTGTCTGTCTGTCTGCCTGTCTGTCAGCAGGATTACACAAAAAGTTCTGAACGGATTTTGATGAAACTTTCAGGAATAATAGATAATGGGTCCCCGAAGAACACATTAGATTTTGAGCAATGGAGGTCAAAGGTCAACAGCTAAAACGCATCAGTGGTAATATCTCAGGATTCAGACAAGATAGAATCTGTTGGGGGTTTTTCTTTCTTTTTTTTCATCGTCTCACCTTCAGACATCTAATGGGTCAACACCTATGGCTCTATTACGTCACGTTTTGACGTCATATGATGTTAAAAAAGCAAAACAAAGAAATTTTGTTATTTTTTTTTTCCATTGGAACCAGGTAAAATGTGACTGCTCAGCACGAAACCAGGCATAAGTCGCGCTGACCCGTTCAGAGCTACAGCCAAATTTAGGCTGGAAGGTTATTTCTTATTTGTGTTTACATCTTATCAAAAAACGGTACCGTAACACCTCTATGTTCAGTTCCTGTGGTCATTACATTGAAATACAATCAATAAAGGTGTTTATTGAGTCAATTATTTAAGCGGCGACAAAAGTTCAGGTATTGCTGAGCAAAGACAAAGACGACTTCCACCTCTTTTCGCCGAACAAACCGATCTCCGTTCCGTGGGTAAACACCCAAGTGTTTGGTACGAGGAAAAAGCTTATATTGAATGTTCTGTCCAATGGTGTAAGCCAAATGATTATAATACGTCACACTTCTTTCCTATTATTATTACATATAAAACTTCTGTGACGTGTCCATCAGAGTGTCCTTTAACATCTGTGGAAAATTTGTGTCAATGGGATACAAATTATTATGTGTTGCTAAGGACTTCCTACCCCAAAACAGTCCAAAACTTTGACGGACAATTTCTAAAAAAATGCAAATTGCAAAATGTGTCCAAATGTGGATATTAAAATGACCATAACTTTGGTTCTACTTGTGATAGAAACATAATTTTTTCACCATCTTAAACCTTAGTTTCCACTCTACCAATCTACACAGATAACTCAGTTTTGATTTCCAGACACTTATGCCTGGTTTCGTGGTGGTGGGTCACAAATGATCTTGGTCAGATGTGTCCAGATCTATTGTTTATAAATCAGTTCTTCTATCTGACTGAAAAAGTTCCTCTGTAGGTGATTCTGTGTGATTTTAAGTCTGATCAGATATTTGGAATAAAAATGAGATACTTGTTCAGATTTAGATTTTTTACAGTACATATCTGACATTTCTAAATGACTTATAAACTGTTCCTTGTTTTTCAGATTGACCAGAACCACAGAGAAGACTTTAACCTGACGGCTGACGGAGAATTCAACGCAATTAAGTCGTTGGTGTTGGGCAAAGTTCAGGGTGAGTAAAGAGGTAGTACAAGGTTTTTAAAGACACAAAAACCACATGCTTTTGGACATACTTACATAAAAATAAAAATACACATACTTTAACAACACACATACTTTTAACAATACACATACTTTAACAATACACATACTTTAACACACACATACTTTAAAATACACATACTTTAACACACACATGCTTTAACAATACACATACTTTAACAATACATATACTTTAACAATACATATACTTTAACAACACACATACTTTAAAATACACATACTTTAATATACATATACTTTAACAATACACATACTTTAACAATACATATACTTTAACAATACACATACTTTAACAATACATATACTTTAACAATACACATACTTTAACAACACACATACTTTAAAATACACATACTTTAATATACATATACTTTAACAATACACATACTTTAACATACATATACTTTAACAATACACATACTTTAACATACATATACTTTAACAATACATATACTTTAACAATACACATGCTTTAACAATACACATACTTTAACATACATATACTTTAACAATACACATGCTTTAACAATACACATACTTTAACATACATATACTTTAACAATACACATACTTTAAAGTTAAAGTTAAAGCAAAAATATTGAACTACAAAAGCACTCAGAGAACACAGGCTCTGCCAGATTGGCAGATGCACAGTAAATTTTGCAGTGTTAAATCAACACTTAGAGAGTTTATTTAACTCCTTCTAGAGTGTATTTGGTCCCATTGTCTCCAAATTAACTCTCTAAGTGTTGATTTAACACTGCAAAATTTACTGTGTGGGCAGATCACCTTCCTCCTAGAAGACATGTGTGTGCCCCCCCCCCTCCACTGATCACCACCAAAATATAATCATGTGTTCCTCGTGCCAGTATCAACATTTCCTGAACATTTCAGCCAAATCAGTTCATAACTTTTTGAGTTATGTTATGAACATAAAGACAAACTGCCGTTCCTTGGCCGAGTAATTCATCAAAAAACACATTGAACTGAGCAAAAAAAACCATTTTGAATTCAGCAAAAAATATTAAATTCAGTTAAAATATATTGAATTAAACAAAAAAAATTCATTGAGCAAAGAAAACATCTTCAACAAAGCAGAGACAGCAGACCTCTGCCAAGGTTTGATATGGTGTCACATGACGTCAAAATGTGATGTGATGGAGCCATAGGTGTTGACCCATCTGATGTCTGAAGGTGACACCATGTGAATAAAAAAAAAGATTCTATCTTGTCTGAATCCTGAGACATTACCACTAATGTGTTTTAGCTGTTGACCTTTAGTGTAACCTTGACCTTTGACCATCATTGCTCAAAATCTAATGGTTCGTCCTTGACCCATTATCTATCATTCCTGAAAGTTTAATCAAAATCCGTTCAGAACCTTTTGCATAATCCTGCTGACAGACAAACAGACAAATAAGCTAATTATTCTACAACCCTCTACAATCAGCTCCCATTCACTTTGAACAGACATTCCCAGCGTTCCCAGGCCAATTTTATTTATTTTTTAATATATATAACCACCCGCTGCGCCATTAACGCCCACTGCCAATGGGTAACAAATTTTGTCACTTCAGATTCACGGTACCATATCACTCCGCAGGTAGTTCAACCGCTTTGAAAGTAAATATTCGCTATGTTGTAACAGTTATTTTACACAGTCTGTTAGAATAGTAGCAGTAATAAACTGTAATAACCCATAGAATCAGCGGGATAATGTATTGTCCACGCGTGACTATCGAAAAATATTTCCCTTCGGGGCGGAATAATATCCCGACGGGAAATATTTTTCTGATAGTAACGCGTGTGCAGAACTTCCAAAACTGTCTGCCAGTGGAACCAGTGTAAATGATGATGGTCATATTTTTTCAAGGCTCATTTTTTTCCCCTGTATTTAAATGAGTGTGTTTTCTCTGCTGTTGTGTTTGTGTGTTTGTTCAGACTCAGATGAGTTGGATCCAGACCTGAGCAGACTGGCCTCTCTGGGTTTCAGTGGTTGTTTGTCGGTGGTCCACTTTAACTCCATCAGTCCTCTGAAAGCTGCTCTGCTCCACCCAGACTCCAGCCCTGTGCTCATCTCTGGACCTTTAGTCCAGTCCAACTGTGGCTCCTCTGCGTCAGACGATCCATACGCAGCCGTAAACACACACCATCTGTCAGGTATGCAGAGGTGGTAAAAGTACTCACATTCTGTACTTAAGTAGAAGTACAGCTACTTATGTGAAAAAAGTAGAAGTAGAAGAAGACGTACTGATTGAACTCCTCTAGTAAAGTAAAAGTAAAAAGTGTATAACTATAACTTAACTGTAATAAAGTAAGAAAAAAGAAAACTGTATTTTTGCCATGAATGAAAAAAATACTTATTTAACTAGGAAAAGTTAAAAAGTTAAAAACAAAAAAAATTTGTTACTGTGTTTATAATGTGTTTTATTGGATCATGGTATTCAGGTTTGTGGGTATGGACAGGAAATTTGGGAAAAAATGATAAATAGGAGATTTAAAAAAGCATAATTATGAGATAACAAGTCAAAATAGTGAGATAAAAAGTCACAAATATGAGATAAGTCAAGCAAAATTCTGAGAAAAAGAGTCAAAGTTCTGTCATAACATTATCCTGTCATAACGTTAGCCTATCATAACATTAGCCTGTCATAACGTTAGCCTGTCATAACGTTATTCTGTCATAACATTATCCTAAAATAACATTATCCTGTCATAACATTATCCTAAAATAACATTATCCTGTCATAACATTATCCTGTCATAACATTAGCCTGTCATAACATTATCCTATCATAACGTTAGCCTGTCAAAACATTATCCTGTCATAACATTATCCTGTCATAACATTATCCTGTCATAACGTTAGCCTGTCATAACATTATCCTGTCATAACATTATCCTGTCATAACATTAGCCTGTCATAACATTATCCTGTCATAACGTTAGCCTGTCATAACGTTAGCCTGTCATAACATTATCCTGTCATAACATTCGCCTGTCATAACGTTAGCCTGTCATAACATTAGCCTGTCATAACATTATCCTGTCATAACGTTAGCCTGTCATAACGTTAGCCTGTCATAACATTAGCCTGTCATAACATTATCCTGTCATAACATTTGCCTGTCATAACGTTAGCCTGTCATAACATTATTCTGTCATAACATTATCCTGTCATAACATTATCCTGTCATAACATTATCCTGTCATAACATTATCCTGTCATAACGTTAGCCTGTCATAACATTAGCCTGTCATAACGTTATCCCGTCATAACATTCGCCTGTCATAACATTAGCCTGTCATAACATTAGCCTGTCATAACGTTATCCTGTCATAACATTAGCCTGTCATAACATTATCCTGTCATAACGTTAGCCTGTCATAACATTATCCTCTCATAACATTCGCCTGTCATAACGTTATCCTGTCATAACATTAGCCTGTCATAACATTATCCTGTCATAACGTTAGCCTGTCATAACGTTAGCCTGTCATAACATTATCCTCTCATAACATTCGCCTGTCATAACGTTAGCCTGTCATAACATTATTCTGTCATAACATTATCCTGTCATAACATTATCCTGTCATAACATTAGCCTGTCATAACGTTATCCTGTCATAACATTAGCCTGTCATAACATTATCCTGTCATAACGTTAGCCTGTCATAACGTTAGCCTGTCATAACATTATCCTGTCATAACATTAGCCTGTCATAACATTATCCTGTCATAACATTATTCTGTCTTATTGTTAAATAATCTAAGTCTATAAGTACATGAATGTAAAACTGATCTGCAGATGAAGTCGTAGTTTTTCTCATTAACCCATCGTGCCCAAAGGCCTTCTGTGTCATGACCTGCTCATTTGTGTCCATACGTTGTTTAAACAGCTGTTTGTGTGTAAACTGGACAAACATAAACATTAATTTAACACTGTAATTATTCATCAGGTAATAGAATTAGAGTGTTTTCAAGTGTCCTCATGAAACAACAGCAGAACCCTGAGGTCATTCTATCGATGATGGGATTTCAGACAGCTCAATGAAACACTGCTGTGCTGCCTAATTACCCACAGCAGACACACTGCATTATGGGTAGTTTTCATGGAAACACATCAAAGTGTCTTTATTATGTTCCAGTTCAGTTTATGTTCAGCTTTTATTCCCACAGTTATTTGCGTTTATCTGTTCATCTGGGTTCAAACGCTGGTTTTCTCTAGTAATCCACCACACGGATATTTTAGGGCTGATACTGATTGAGGCCTGAGTCGATATTTGGAGCTGATTGTTTTGAGGGGGGGTTTCTGACTAATGAAAATAAATGTCAGAAAATCTTCTTTCATTACAATTACAAAAAAATAAAAAGATGGTGATATCTGATGGTTTTTAATGTTTTTCTAGTTTACTTTTCCCCTTTTTTCTTATTTTTTTTAGTTTTTCCCCTGTTTTTAACTTTGTTTTTTTTTTTCCTTTTTCCATCGTTTTTCTCTCCATATTTGTTTTCGAGCCCCCCTTTCCTCTTCTTTTTTCCACTTTCCTTTTTCTTTTTTTCTCACTCCCTTTTACTGTTCTTTTTTATTTCTCTTCTTTTTTCCCTTTTTTCTTTTTGGTTGGCTTTTTTACTTTTGTCCTTTTATATCTTCTTTTGTCCTCTTCATTTTTTCTCTCTTTTTTGTTTTCTCCTCCCCCTTTTCTTGTTATTTTCCTTTTTTCTCATCTCTTTTCCTTTCATTTTTCGCTTTTTTTGTATTCTGCTCCCCCTTTTCTCTTCTTTTTTCTTTTTCTGTTTTGTTTTCACCTCCCCTTTTCTTTTCTTTTCTTTTCTTGTTTTCTCTTTTTTCCTGCGATTTTGCTCTCCTTTTTTGCCCCCCTCACCTTGTTTCGTCTTTTTTTCTCCCTCTTTTTCCTTCACCTGTCAGTTAATACCAACCAACGCAGCACACTGAAAACATTATACTTTGGACTCACTTAAAAAACTGTCATTTGTTACAGCTAAATTTTTGTTGTTAATTACATTTAGTTGAAAGCACAATTTTCCATTTGATGGAAATCAAAATATATTTATTTTATCAAAGGAAAAGAATCACTCATAGCTTATTATAAAGACAAAACACATTGTTTTTACTTTGATGTAACTCCTTTTTTTTCAATTTAAATGAACCTAATTTTATCACATACATACAAGTAAAGTTTTTTACTTTGAAATAAACAAATTAAATTGTTGTAATTTTGTTACAGTCAAATTAATTAATTTAATTCAACTTACATTTTTGATTCAATATTAACTATAATTTTTAATGGTAAATAGTCTTTTTTGATTTACATTAGCCTCACATTCACCCATTCACACTCACACTCATACACCAGTAGGTTTCTAAGGTTCTGTCAGTCCTACTGGGAGACTAAGTCAGGGTTCAGTGTCTTTGCCCAAGGACACTTCAACACCGCCGACCCTTTAAATATTGGACGACCCGCTCTACCAATTGAGCCACATGCAGCCGCCCTAGACAAGGAAAGAATGTTCCAGTGAATGACGTTCCCATATGCTAACAACATGGCTAAGATAATGACAGAAATATACTCGTCCCAGGCTACTTTTAGCGATATATAAGTGGATATTAACAAAAAAAAAACTTGCTCATAAAACAGCTAAATTCAAATCTTTAAATCTTACCTTGTTTAACCAAATATTTGCAGCGACAAGACGGGCTGAAAAATATCCAGCGTGGAGGAAAGTAGAAAGCAATGTGATGATAATGGACCAATAGGGAGCGGCCTGATGTGACGACATGTGGTCACGTGATATGAACACCTTTGGTTTAAAGTGAAAATATTATTTTAGTTTTAAGTTTTGTTTTTTTTTATTCCAATTAAGGTGTAATTTGCTTTTATTTAAGCTAAAAAATTAGCACACATGTAATTAAATTTTTTTAAAATTACTTTAAATAAATAACACAGTCGTTTGACTTTTTTCAGTGCAGGCTGATACTAATAGAAGTAAAAAAAACACTAAATATCGCCCTCATATATTGGTCTATCATTCCTTTTCTGTCTCATTAGAGGCTCATTAATATCAGTCGGTATTGTCCTTGTTTTTAGGGAATGAATGTGGGTATAATCTGTGTTTTAATGAATGTGTTTCTGTTGGGACGTTCTCCCCCTGGGTTCATTTAATGATGCTTTATTCATGTCATCTCTGCAGCTGCTTTAGATTCCACACCTCTTCTGGATGATGATGTTTTTATCTTGTCTGTACTTTTCTCTCTTTACTCTTTTTCTGACCTGTTTTACTGTCTTTGTTTGATCTTCTGTTATTCTCCTGTTATGGTGCTTTTGTCTTTGAACCCTTTCCTGGATCTCTGCTGTAAATATGGGTTTTAATCACCACTGTTTTCCTTCCCTGGTTCTTCTGGTGCCTTTTGGGTTTTTACTTTTGCCTTTCTCTCCTCCCCCTTCCCTTCTTCTTTTTCTCTCCCGTAGACCAGTCTGGTTCTCTGGGTACAGGCCAACCTTTAGTCAATGCCGTCAGGACTGACTCCGCTATGATTGGAGGTATTCAACGGTTTCGTATTTTTTTCCAGCCACGTTCTGACTGAAAGATTCACAAGGGGAAAAAAAAACAAAAAATAAGTGGTTCCAAGCATAACAACCCCCCCCCCCCCCTGCAAATGTTTTAGCTCTTAATAGATATCTGCCTCTAAAAAACATGAGACTATGGGTATGACCTTAATATTAACAGGACTTTATATGACAAAGAGTCTGAAATGTACTTAGTATTTGACAAAGTCTAGCCCTTATCGATTTGTTAGTGATGTCAAATTGAAATTGATTTGTGGGGAAAGTGAATGTACTTTCACCACAAATTAATGCTTTACTACTACAAGTAGTTTATATCAGATATCATATCAGATTGTATGAAGTGAATTATAAATAATGTGTATATACAGTAAATGATTATGGAATATTTGTGGTAATGATATAAACGACATAGAAAAGTATAGTGTGTTAATGCAGTATCTATTTGGGTTTTAGTTTGTAAAAGGGGGGTGGGAGTTTATAAGTTTCACTTCTTCCTACTCCTTTTCAAGTACAAGAATTGTACAAAAATTGTTGACAATTTTCAATGATGTTTTGATAATTGTGAGCTCGAAATCAAACTGAACTGAAATTAAATATTTTTAAAATCAGATTAATTACAGTATTTGGATTCATTTTGATTAATCATGATTAAATATTAATTTTTAATCTATATTAATTGTGTATATATTGTGTATATATATATATATATATATATATATATATATATATATATATATATATATATATATATATATATATATATATATATTAATATGTCTATTCAACAGTTTCAACAAAACAACTGTAAACAGTGGTTCCATCCAAAATTATGAGATTTATCACAATTTTGGATTAATCTGTGTTAATGTGTTAACTTTGATAAGTCTACAATGTTTTATAAAGGAATTTTTTTCTCCTTTATTCCTAATGATCAAATGAAGAAGAATTCCAGGAACACTTCAGAGTGCAGACCTTCTTTAACTCTTTAAAACCTGCCATTTCATTGGTGACACACCCTGCACATATGCACTTTGAATGGTTGTAACACGTCTGTGCATTTAGAAAAAATCCAACAGTTTGTGAAAGCTGAGACGTTGGGCTTTACAGAGTTTATTGAGGTCAATTTTAATCATAGTTGTGCTAGAAGCTGTAGAATGTATTAAAACATATACAGAATGCATAAATAAAAAACTAAGTAATTCATTAAATACATTTAAATGAAATAAGTAAATTACAAAAATAAATTAAAAAGAAAACAGTATTAAAATGTGCAGTAAGTTGTAAATGATTTGCTAGATTTTGAGATCTGGGGAAAAAGTGCTCTGTAAAAATGGCCAAATAGACTAACAAACAGGATATTTTCTAACTGTATGTTCAAAAAAAGACAAGAAAACAAAAAAAAATCTTGCCAGACTGTTTTAGATTTAGGGTTTAAAGGGTTAAAGTCCGGTCTATCATCACACATTGTGTTGTCAAATAATGTAAATAAATGTACATGTTTTAATTATTTAGATATTTCCATGCTGTAAATGCATCCAAGACTTTGTTTGTTGAGGACTAGTTTCCATGAACGAAGTTGTTAGGAAAGACATAATATTTTGTGCATCTGTAATAGAAGCCTAATTATTTCACTAAACAACTTTAATACGAACTCCATGGAATGACAGGAGACTCACTGCAGTTCATATTCTGGCCACTAGTAGGCCTTATGAAAGCCTATAACAGGTGGTTCCAGGCACAACAAACCCCACCCCCTCACAAATATTTTAGCTCTTAACGACAAAACCTGAAACTATGGGTTTGACCTTTTAGCCTCTTCCACCCTGACCATATTTTCAGGAAAAAATACCTAAACAAACATCCCCAAAGTAAATGAACTTTTATGTGGGTGTTCTTTGTATCTATGGACATCTACTGACTTTACATCATCCATTCACATTGTCTAAAATACTGTAGCTACTACTACGACTGAGTAAACTGTAATAAACGAAAATAATTTTTTTTTTTTTTATCGTCGCCTGTTTTTTTTTCCTTATTTGACAAACGATAACATCCTACTAACAATTATTCCATGAATGTAGATGCTATTGATCACCTTCAGCAACTCCTTAAAAACACATGTACAACAGTTGATAGAATTAGAGCGAAGGACGAAGCCTCCAGAAAGGTTTAAGGTCACTCAAGGTCAAAGGTCATATTGCTATTACATATAGTTCCTATATGTCAGCAATAGTAGCTGAGGATCTGTCACCACTCTTTTTGATAGACACATATACAGTATAAACCAGATTAGACACATATGCTCAAACAAGCAAAGGTAAAACGTTTGCGAGGGGTGGGGCTTGTTGTGCCTGGAACTTCTGTTTTGCATTTGTATTCCTTGACAAGGCAGCACAAACTGTCACAACACATAAAAATCAAATCAAATAAAGCATGTGTTCATGTTGCATCAATCAGAACTGTCCATAATAATGTTAAACTCTGAAAGTAGATTTAAGTTTATGTTGGTGTGATTGTGAATCTTCTGTTTTTCACTGTTATTTTTTTTTTTTACATCAATACTGTCATGGTGGTTGATGTGGAAAAAGGTGTTGGAAGGGAGAACAGATTTAATAAAAACAGAAGCAAAATCAAAATAACAACAGAGACAGAAAACAAAACCTGGGGGTTGATCAGCCAGAGTCTGTGGTGGTGAATGAAATGCCCAGGATATGATGACAAGGGAAATGACAGTGTCTGGGTTATGAAGGTGACAAACTGAAATGGTCCCGCAATGGCAACTGCAAGCCTCACTGCTGAACTATTGCAGATCAGCAACAAACAGCTGCACAGTGCGGGTCAGGTGAAACTGGAGTGGACCTGGGGGAAAGGTTGTGACAGGTTGTGACAATTACTCTACCTGTGTCATTTATCAAAGATATGTCAAAAATAACACATTAACCTGGATTAATCTGATTAACAACTTAGCTCAATTAAATGGAACAGTTGTTTACTGATGTTTTGTTGAAACTGTTGAAGGTGTTTAATAAACATGTTAATTGCATATATTTTCAGATTTTTGCATATTTTTTATATTTGCCAAATTTTTTGTGTTTTTTACTGTATTTTAGAAGAGTTTTGAATATGTTTTGGATTTTTCATTGTTTTTTTGTGATTTTTTTTTTATTTTTTCCTCCACGTTTATTGTGTTTCGCAGTGTATTTTTGTTTAGACTAATCTTAGCTCTAGGCTAATGGTAAGACTAGGCTAATGCTAGCACTAGGCTAATGTTAGCACAAGGCTAATGTTAGCACTAGGTAAATGGTAATACTAGGCTAATGCTAGCACTAGCCTTAGGCTAGCTCTACCCTAATATTAGCACTAGACTAATGTTAGCATTAGGCTAATGCATCATCTAGCTTGGACAAACATGTTACATGCAGATATATTTTTTTATTTGTTTTGGCTTTTTCATTAGGTTTTTGTTACTTGATTTTTTTGTTGTCTGCATTTTAAAATCTCATAGATAGATAGATAGATAGATAGATAGATAGATAGATAGATAGATAGATAGATAGATAGATAGATAGATAGATAGATAGATAGATAGATAGATAGATAGATAGATAGATAGATAGATAGATAGATAGATAGATAGATAGATAGATAGATAGATAGATAGATAGATAGATAGATAGATAGATGTATCTATCCAATGTATTGAACATTTTATCAGATTTTTGGGTGTTTATTTTCTGTATTTTGGTCGCACTAGGCTAATGTATCACCTAGCTCATAACAAACAGGCTCAGTGCAGATATATTCACTTCTTTCATGAGTTTGTTTCCTCATGAAAATGAAATGCAATTAATCTAGATTAAAAATGAATATATTATAGCAATCAAACGTAACCCTGTGATTAATCTGATTAAAATCGTTATATATTTGACAGCCATAGTCATCTGTGGTGTTTCTGCTGAGTTTTACTGTGATGACTGGACAGATATGAAGACTGTCCAGTCCATTTAAAGTCATTTAAAATTGTTTCACCAACTGAATTGATGGATTTCAACTGAACACTACAAATGATTGAATCTATAAAGGTGTGGATAGAAAAGAAAAGGTGAGAGCAGCAGAAAAGCCTTTTAAATCTGTCCATTAAACTGCTCTGACTCTTGTCCTGCACATAGGGAACTTCGCCTAATTAAAACTCAGCATAAATGACCGATGGGAAAAACTTTTTTTGCTGTTATCTTTGAATATAGTGGTCGATTAATAATATAATGTAGTATTAAATTGATTTGAGGCATTTTTAAAAATTTTTTTAAATTAGATGAAAGCTGCCTTATTCCCAAATGGACTCAGCAGAGTGGTAGAACCGACAGAGGCAGAAGATTTAAAGTGATGTGTGATGAACCTCACTGTTAGATTAGTACGATAATAAACATTTAAAAATTAAACAGCAGGGGCAGACACGGTGGTAATTCTACAGTTTTACAGCCTCTTCACACTTTAAAGTTTGAAGTCCATGAGGGTTTCAATTTTGAAGTTTTGTGTAGGGCTGTTAAATAATTAACCTTTTTAATCAGATTAATTACTTTGGGTTAATTTTGATTAGGGTTACACTGTGAACCCAAATATGTTAGCAGAACTTTAATTTAAGGCAATCGATTGCCTCAATTATTTGAAGTTGATGAAACTTAAAAAATACAAGTTCCCACAACTTAACATTTAGATGCTTATTAAAGTATATTTAAATTAAAACATTACTTATTAACTTAGTATTCTAAGGTTCTGTCAGTCCCACTGGGTTCAGTGTCTTTGTCCAAGGACACTTGGACATGTGGACATACAGAGCTGGGACGTGAACCTCTGACCCTTCAGTCATTGAACAACCCGCTCTACCAACTGAACCACAGCTGCCCCTGAATAAAAAATACTGTGTTTTGTGATTGTAATTGTTTTGGTGTGATAGAGTGGTTATTTGGAGCGCTCGGAAATTGTATTTGATCATCTACTACATCAGTTAAGTTTATTTTTTTCAATCATCCTTATTTGAAACAATAGAAACAATATCATTCTCAACATTTAATGACTTAATTCTACTAAGTTATTAAGTTATGTTCACTTATATCCACAATAGTTCCCCTTAATAAAAACATATTAATTGGAAGTACTTAAAAGGAAGACAGCAACTGAATACATTTGAGTTAGTAGTATAGTATAGTAGTAGTAGTAGTAGTAGTAGTATTAGTAGTATTCACAATGTAAGAGCCATTATTATGTTTAAGTGCAAATGTATATTTGTATGGATAGATTTAATATTTAGATTTAATATTTTCTAGAATAAGTTCATTTTTGACTAAGAATAATATTTTGTTTATATATTTAGTAACTAACAATGTATTTAGTAATGTACGATTACTTTGTTATAATGTGATGCAATTTGATTGGTGGACAAGTTGATACATAAAGGTTGTCAGAAGCCTGAAGCTATAAGAGCATCACGTCACGTTACAAATAAGTTAATAATTCATCTTTTGTTTTGTATTATTTAAGTTCAGTAAAGAAAGATATAAAACTGAAGCTTTGGATTCTAGACTTTTATTTATGTTATGTGTCGCGTCTGAAAGAACTTCGAGGTTTGAGGCTAGTGAGTCAACACTGCACTCACCACAACTTAATATATTTAATTATTATGAACAGTGTAGGGTTGATGATTAAATATACATTTTTAATCTATATTAATTGTGTTTCAGTTTGTATAAACAGACTCAAGAAAGAAGTAAATATATCAGTAAGGTAGGCGACGCATTAGCCTCGTGCACAAAAAGTTCACAAAAAAATAAATTAACATGAAAAAAGTGAGGAAAAATCTAAAACATATTCAAAAATTCTTCTAAAACATGGAAATAAAAACACCCAAAACTTTTATGAAATGTCCAAATCATAAACTAAATATGAATATATATGCAATGAACATGTTTATTCAACACCTTCAGCAGTTTCAACAAAAAAACTGTTAAATTTATTTCTGTTAATCTTTTTAATCAGATTAATCACAGGGTTGTTTTTGATGAATTTTGATTAATCATAATTAGATATTAATTTTTAATCTATATTCATGAACAGACTCAAGAAAGAATTAAATATATCTGCAATGAACATGTTTGTCGTAAGCTAGGCAACGCATTAGCCTACTGCTAGCTTTAGCCTAGTGCTAGCATTAGCCTAGTGCTAGCAGATTCCAATCCATTACAATTAGAAAATAGAAATAGTGGCAGTTAAACTAATAAATATGAACAGACACCTGATGGCTTTCACTTTTTTCTAATTTTTCCTTTTTCTTTATTTTTCTTTATTTTTTCTTTCTTCCCTTTTGTTTTATTTTTCCCCCTTTTGTTCTTTTTTCTCTTCTATTTTTCTCCTCTTTTTCTTTCTCTCTTTTTCCTTGTTTCTTCTTTTTTCTTTTTTTTTGGTTTTCATTTTCCATCATTTTTCTTTTCTTTTTCCATTTTTCCTTCTTTTTTGCTTTCTTATTTCTTCCTTTTTTATTTTCCCACCTTTTTTCTTCCTCCATTTTTCCTTCATTTTTTTTTCCTTTTTTCTCCTCTCCTTTTTCTCTTTTTTCCTTTTCTTTTTCCACCTTTTTTCTTTTTCTCTCCTTTTTCCCATTTTTCCTTCTTTTTTTTCCCAGTTTCCCATCTTTTTTTCCCCTTTTTTCTTCTTTTTCCTTCACCTCACAGCAGCAGTTCTGTCATTTATTATTTAAATGCTTTCATGTTAGTGTCTGTGATGTTTCCAAATGTTGCTGAAACTGAAACTTGATTTGAAAAAAATCGTGAATGAAACCAAAGTTGCAAAATCTGCCAGAAAAACCATGATTAAATTTCATCTTAAAAAGGTATAACTTGTATAACTCTACCGTGTGTTTCCGTTGCAGGCATCATCGCTGTGGTCATTTTCGTAATAGTGACCTCATTGGCGGTAACGGCGCGGTTCCTGTACCGCAGAAAAGGAACGTACCGGAACCAGGAAGTGAAAGGCGTCAAACAGGACGACAGCCAAGACTTCCCCTTCGATAACCAAGACCATTCGCACAATGTGTCCGGCGAAAACCCAAAGGAGTATTTCATTTAAACAGAAACCAGACATTTTAACAAAGCCGAGTGGCGGGGGAGGAGCCGAGTGAGGGGGAGGAGCCTTCTGGCCACGCCTCCTGTCTGAGCCACGCAGACGCTGCAGGAACAAGCAGCTCCTCATGTGTGAAATAAACACTAGAACAATACACAGTGTTTTCTGTCTGTGGCTTTAATGTAAATATTCAATAATCCAGACTGCGACGAACAGATGTAAATATTCACAAATGTAAAGATGGGAGTCATGTCTTTGGTACCATTCATGTCTTTGGTACTTTGATAATTACCTCCACCAAGGAGGTTATGTTTTTGCCAGAGTTTGTCTGTTTGTCTGTCTGTTAGTTAGCAAGATAACTCAAAAAATTATGGACGGATCTTGATGAAATTTACAAAGTACGTTGGTAATGAGGAGATCTGGAAATGATTAGATTTTGGTGGTGATCCAGAAGAGATCCTGGATGTTCTGGATCACTTCCCTTCACCACAATGTAAAATTTCAAAGTGATCCAGAATCCACAGGGTGCCCGCGGATCCTTGAAAAGTCTTAAAAGGCATTGAATTCATTGTTCTAAAAATAAGGCCTTACTTGTCATTAAAATGTCTTAAATCAAATTTTCAAAAGTCTTAAAAACTTGGACATATTAGTAAGATTTATGTTAGGTTGAAATAAAAAAAGTATTTGGTAACATTTAGGCTGTGTATATTGCAAAAATAATTTAGGGTGAGTAAAAAATTAGGTATTATTAGTATTCCTTTAACTATACTGAGTTTATTACAAGTGTGTTTTTATATGGTGTGTGTGTGTGTGTGTGTGTTATATATTAAAAATTTCAAAGTTATGCTTCTTGATGCAAATGGTTCATGAATGTAGCAGCAACTGGACCAAAAACTCATGTTCTATTTAAAATAAACAGTTGGTAAAACTCCCCCCAGGTAATTCATCTGGTGTTTTTTTTTCCCTTTTCAATTTTTGGTTCATTGTCGGTTTGGTCTTAAATTTAATTTCAAATGGCATGGCTGAGCTGTAGGAACCCTGAACCAGGATGTCTTCCAGATCACCACCAAAATGTAATTGTTTGTTCCTTGTGACACCCCCAACACAGCCTGAAAATGTCATCAAAATACATCCATATGGTTTGGAGTTATCTTGACCCCCCCCCCCCCAATCACTATCCAAATCTAATCATTTCCAGATCTACTCTTTACTAAATTTCATCAAGATGCATCCATAACTTTTTGATTTATCTTGCTAACTAACAGACAGACAGACTCTGGCAAAAACATAAGCTCCTTGGCGGGGACCTCTGTTCATTCAAGGGGGGTGGTGGTGGTGGGGGGGGGGGGGGGGGGGGGGGGGTCTGCCTTGGCGGTTTGCGGTCTCAGAGTGCTTTTCTAGTTATGTCACTGTGTCAGTCTGCATTGTGGGAAATGATGGAGGGGAAGGGGTTCTGTTGAGTGTTGTTGGTGCTTGAGGGAGGGGGGGGGGCTGTGATAGATGGCTATACACTGTAAAAAAAAAATCAAAATCTGACCAAGTATATTTGTCTCATTTTTTGCCTAAATATCTGATCAGACTCAAAATCAGACAGAATCACCTCCAGAGGAACCTTTGAGTAAAAACTGATTTATACACAATAATAGATCTGGAAAATCTGACTGAAGAAATAAAAAAAAAAAAAAATCAATTGTTTGATTTCAGATTTTATTTAAATCAACATATTTTTTCTTGCTTAATTCAAGTTTTTTTGTTTTGCTTAAATCAAGATGGTTTTTTTTTATTCAGGTTTTTTGTTTAATTACAATTTTTTGTTTAATTCACAATTTTTGTTTTGCTTAATTCAAGTTTTGTGTTGCATAATTCACAATTTTTTTTCCTTACTTCTATATTTTTTGTTGCTTAATTCAGATTATTATTATTTTTTTAATTCCAGATTTGCTTGTGGTTTAATTCAGAATATTTGGCTCAAGATTTTGTTTATTTCTTTTTAAGCACAAATTTAAGCACAAAAATCTGCCATTTTATTCTATGAAAAGTATCTTGATCATTGGTTGTGCACTGTAAAAAATTTAAAACTGACCAAGAAAATATCTGATCAGACTTAAAATCTATCACATACAGACAAACTTTTCAGTCAGATAGAAAAACTGATTTATAGACAATAGATCTGGAAAATATGATTGAAGAAATCTAACCAAGGTAATATTTCAAGCATGCATATATATATATATATATTTATATATATATATATACACTTCTCTTTAGAGGGTCATTTATTCCAGTGTAAACCAGACCAGTTGAACCTGGATCAGCAGAACCTGACACAGACCAATCAAATGGTCAGATTGAGGTTAAATAGATGTTTGACAGCTGTCATTAAAATCAAATGCCCTAAAACATTTAACTGTATTGTGAATATAAACCTAAATGTATATTAGAGAAATTGAATGTCTTTACTTGAAAAATGATCTGGACAAAAGTTGGATGAGGTTCCTGATTTTCTGGAACAGTTGCTTTTTTTTTTTTTTTTTTTACTTGTCGTCTCTTCTTTTTGCTGTATTTTTTTTTTTTTACATTAATTTAGTTTTTTTTTCCTCAGACAATGAGGAAGGTCTTTTTTTTGCCAATGCACTAGACTAACAAGTTTTTTGCTAGCAATGGCAAAAATGATTTGAAAGTTCATAATTCATGTTAGTTTGCATCAATAAACTTGGCCTCAGTGAACGGCGCTGAGTTCTTTTATTGTGAAAAGAAAGTGTTTGTCCTAAAGGGTCCAGACTGAATGTTCCTGTGTGAGATACTGTATGTGTTGGAGTTTGTTTTCTGGTGGTTAGCTTGAAGTTAGCTAACGAAGCTAATGAGAGTTAGAGCTGAGAAGAAGGACTTTCAAGGATAAAAATGATCACCAACCCCCCACCCCCATCCCCCCACCCACCCCCCCTGCCCCCCCATATAGAAGTCTGTTTAAAAGACAAAAAACTCCAGAATGTTCCCTTTAAACTCTCTAATTAGAGTGCCAGGCACAACAAATACCGCCCCCCTTGCAAACATAGTGAGACTATGGGTTTGACTTTTCAAGGTCATACAAGGTCAAAGGTCATTGTGCTATTTTTGGAGCCTACATGTAGTTTCCTATCTGTCATCAATCGTAACTGAGTACTTATCACCACTGTTTTTGGAGTTACATCCATTTCAAATCAAGTCACCCTGATTTTGATCTTTTAAAGTCACTCAAGGTCAAAGGTCATGATGTCATTTTGAAGCCCATGCCAGGTTTCTTATCTGTTAATAATAGTAACTAAGTATCTATTGCCGCTGTTTTTCCCCATTTTAGTTTTTTAGGTATTGACCCAGTGACCCCTGGTTAAAAGGTTAAAATCTATACACACAACGGGTGGTGAGGGGGGTTCAGGGGTTCAGAGTTCAGGGTTCAAGGTTCAGGGTTCAATCGATGGTTTCATGTTGATTTGAATTAAAGTTGTGCATAAGCAGGAAATTACATCTGAAAACCTCCACCATTTCCTATGCTGTTCCCTCAGACGCTGTTACATCCTGTTCAAATGTGTCTGTTTCCTTTGAATCAGAACTTAAAAGTTGTTCCTCTCCTGCTGAGGGCGTCTTCCCCTGGCAGTTATGAACACCTCTGAATGAATGCCTCTGAACAAACGCCTGTGAACGAACACCTCTGAACAGTGCAGCTTTTAATGCTGACAGGTCTGTCATCTCTTCATGTGTTTTCCAAATGCTAATCGGCCTGCAGTCTGACAGGTAGATTGGAAAAGAGCAACAGCGATACGATCAGAAGGAGATGGAGAGATAATGACAGTGGACGCTTTTGTAATGAAAAGCAGCCATTCACATTATTAACACAGAGAAAAATGAAACCAATGCCTCAAACTTTCATGAAAAGCAATGTTTCTAGGACCAAAAAACAGTTTGTTTGAAGTGTTCTTTGGAAAAAAGGGATTTATAATATAGAAAAACAGACTGGAATAAAACTCCACAGCACTCTCCTTAAATTAACCTTTATTATCATGGCATGGTCACATGTTTCCAGTATTAACATTAACCAATAATACTGTGTGTTTTTCTGGTTTAGTGTCAGTTATTATCGTCTCCATGTTAAACATTAGGTTTATTTAGTGTCAGTCATGAGTAAACTTTCTCTATGGTAAAGAGATGGCGTTATCTTTCTGACCCGTCCTGTAGAACAGTAATTTTCAGATCCACTCCTCATGGACCAGTGTTCTGCATGTTTTAGATATTTATCTCTTCTATAACTTTTACATCATTACATTATAATGATGTAAAAGTTTCAGGTGTATATATATATATATATATATATATAATATATATATATATATATATATATATATATATATATATATATATATATATATATATATATATATATATATATATATATATATATATATATAATGTTTACATTTTTTTAATTTTTAGAAGAGGGAGTTATTTTTATATTTTTTTATTACTTGTATAATTATTTTTTAATTTAACTTTTTGTTTTTATTTGTATTTTGTATTTTTTTAAAGAAGAAGAAGAGGGGAAATAGCTAAACCATGCAGGACACTGGGCCACGAGGACCAGATTTGAGAAGCACTTCTGTAGGAGGTCGTAATCAACAGGAACCTGCCGAGTGGGTGTGAAGATAATGATCCACAGAAGATGTTTGGATATAAAATGACCACAGATGGTGTCACTGAAGGTCAAGAGGCTTCAACAAAAAAAAACCACTTACCTTTAAAAACTATTGACAAACATATACGTGGATAAATAACAGTGCATAATGATGTATCCCAGTTAGTTCTTGTGCATGTGTTGGTTCAGTTTAAAGAAGCTGCTGCTGTGATGATGGACAGACAGATGTTTGTTAGAGCCTGAAGCACAGATGGGATTTTAATGAGAAAAGTGGATTCAACTCACAAAGTGCATGTTTGAACGTCAGCTCTGTGTGTGTGGGCTTTAGTTAAAGGAACAGCAGATGGAGCTTTGTTTTACATTTCCCTGGATCAGCATTTTTATGTGAAATCAGTGGAGTTACAAACTGACACTGCTGTGCAAGTGTTAAAATGGGAAGAAAAAAATAAGAATAATAAATATATATATATATATATATATATATATATATATATATATATATATATATATATATCCTGAATTAACTCTTCTTAAGCCTTGTTCAGACTGGACTAGTCTAGGTCAAGTAATCATTCCCAGAGACTTTAAGTACTTTTGGGATGAGATTAGTTTTATTGGATAAAGTAATAATTACCAGGGAATTAACCCTTTAAACTTCCAAGGGTCCACATATACTAGGCCAGGAGTAGTCATTCAAAAATATTAAGTAAACCACCCAAACCTGTGCCAAATGTCACATGACCTAATGTAGTTTGAAAACAGAGATTGTCACATATTGGAAGATATACAGGTAAAATACTTTGAGATCAAATATCCACAGCAGGTACAATCACTCATTTGTTCAAAATACAAATGTCAAACGATATAGCTGAAAGTTTTATCCACAGACGAACCATATTCCAACAAAAACATCCAAAACCAAAATGTCCAAAACACCTTAAAACATTAATAAATATCCACAAATGGTATCATCTAACAGGACCTGCCTCCAATACTCCAGTTTTCATCTGAATATTTTCATTTATAATTTAAGCAAACACCAATTACATATTATTAAATTAGTTCAAGAACAACATTAATTTTACTTTTTAAGAAATGTGGGTGAAATTGAGTGGGACGTTTAAAGGGTTAAGTTCCATCTGAATGCACCATGACGGTAAACATGCATCAGTGATTAATGACATGGCACATTTAGACAGTATGAGGTCACATTTTGGATAAGATTAATATTACCTAGGGTCATTTTTACAGAAGGTAAAGATGGTTGTTATCTCTGTTATCTTTACTTACACAGTGTTAGTAAATGTAACATTTTCTCCAAATGTACCTATATAAGGCTAAAAAATATCTGCATTTTTGAAATCCTCATTAAATTCTGGTTCATATACCTGTGTCACATGATGTGTAAAATGTATTAGTTATACAGGATAATTAATCAACCCTTTAATTCCTGATGCGTCAAATCTGACACATTCTGAATGGATGGTTTAGTTTAAAAATTCAGAATAATTCAAGTTTTTCTTTATTGTTATTTTACTGATAATTTTGTTCATGGAACTGATGTACAGGTGTCGAAAACCCAACTGATTTAGAAAAAGAAAAAAGCCCAAATTAAAACTACTGGAACCAAATTACAACACTTGTCATTTATTCCTTTTTTTTTTTTTTTGCTTCATTTTGTTTTTGGTTTTTTTTCATGTTTTTTTTATATTATTTCATGAATATTTATTAGTTTCTGTTGATGTTGTTGCTTGTTTTTTCAACGTTTTGTTTATTTATTTAATTATTTTTCTTCAATTGTGTTCTGTTAGTGTCTTACTTAGTTCACGTTATATATTATTTTGTTAGTTTAATATTATTTTTTGTTCATTTTGCTGATCACTTTGGCAGTTTTTGTTCATTTTGTTGCTTATTTTATTTTAATATTTGTATTTTTTTTTTATTTTTTTTTTACTGTGGATTAAAGTATCAGGAGTTAAAGGGTTAAAAGAACAGCAGCATGTCTGAGGTGCAGTAGTCAGTGTTCAGCACCATGGACAGCTCATGCTCAGATCTTACTCTGTCCATGGTGCTGAAATACACGCCTGAACAGAACAGAACAACACTGACCATCTGTGGAAAACAACAGCTGTTGTCAGGTACATGGTGATGTTTTCATGTGTCCATGACCTTTGACCTGTCTCAAGTTTTATCATGGTGACTGTGACCCAATATTAATGTATTATTTCTAGGGCTGTCAAATTATGATTTTAATCAGATTAGTCACATTATTTCTTTGGAAATACTTTCAATTAATCATGATCAAAACACACTTTGTCAGTCGTCTGTTCTGTTTTGGGGTTTTTTCGTACTCAAATTTTCCACAAAATATACAAAAAATAAACCAAGAAACACAAAAAAAATTGCAGAGAAATAAATATACAGTAACACAAAAAGTGATGAAAAATCTAATTCTAAAATACAGAAAAAAAACAACCAAGAAATGTAATAAAATATCCAAAATATGAATATACATGTAATTAACATCTTTATTCAGCATCTTCAAAAGTTTCAACAAAACAATTGTAAACAACCGTTCCATTGAATTTTAATTATTTAATAATTTTTTTTGTATGATGTTCTACTCAAGCTTTAAGAGTACGAGTGTTCCACATCATGTGCAGAGAATGTGTAACAGATAGTTGTGGAGTTTCACTTTAAGAGCACCTTGACTCGTCCCCCTTCTGTTCTTAATAGTAGATAACGTTGTGCTAATCTCTAATGGAAAAATCACCTCAGTCCCTGGAGAAAAGCCACAGCTAATCTGCTGCAGCCGAACACAACTTTTCAACACATTGCCTGAAGTCGACATGTTCTGTTAACGGATTGTCCTTAAACTCACCACCTTCTGCTCCAAATATTTCCAACTTGTTCTGGCTGTCGACCTGATCCATATCAGATCTCACCTCACAGCGTTTTCCATCCAATATTAAATAGATTTTCCACAAACATTTGTCCGTCTGGACTCTATCAGCTGAAGAACCGAAGGAAGAAAAGACCTTCCAAACTTCAACTCTTAACTCTTAAAGACCCAGTGTGACTTTAGTGAAAGATTCCAAGAACATTTTTATCCATATTTAACATTTCTTCAGTGATTTATCAATATATTAGCTTCTATATTTTGCATTTCTTCAGTGAAAATCTGATATTTGCCAATATTTAATTTACTGATCATGTTCTTTAATCATCATGAGAATATTACATGTCAGGGTTATTATATGAGAAACAGGGAAAACTCAATAAAAATGTACTTTTTCAACAAATATATCATTAATTGAAGATAAACCCAGAGCATCCACCCACTGTCATTATTCCAACTCCATGGGTTTTACTGGTGAATCAATGTTGTAGAACTGGGGTGTCAAACTCATTTTAGTTCAGGGGACACATGCAGCTAAATGTCATCAGAAATGGGCCCGACCAGTAAAAGAAAAATATGAAAATATATATAAATAATAATCAATCCCACACTGTTGTCCAAGTTTTAGAGCAAAAAAGGTCAATTTGCATCTACAAATAATCCTTTTAAACAGTGTGAATAGCATGAAAAAAGTGAAATAAATGTGTAATTTGAACATTACTAGGCTTTAGTTTGTCATTTACATGTGTATATTATAGCTTAGAAATACACAAAACATTTATAATAGATGGAATATTCTTTAAATTGTACTTAATTATCTTAAGACATGTCAGGTTGTTCATATTTGTTCTGGTTAGACAGATTTTTTTGGGGAAATTATACTTTGTTTTTGTGAAACTCAACTAAAACTTTACACTTGTAAAAAGAAAAAATGTACTTGTGAGTATTTATATTTATTTTATGAGAGTGAATTGGTCTGAATGTGGAACCCCAACTTTTTACATTTTGCAAATTCATCCAAAGGGCCAGACTGGACCCCTTGACTGGAGCCTGTGTTGTAGAAGATAACTGTGTTTCCATGGTAACTACAGAGCCTCTGAACATCCAAATATGGTCATATCTGAAGACCATACACCAATTATTGACACATACAGGATTTGATACGTATTGATGTGTTTGTCCAAGCGAGGTGATACATTAGCCTAGTGTTAGCATTAGCCTAGTGTTAGCATTAGCCTAGTGTTAGCATTAGCCTAGTGTTAGCAGAATCCCTGTCTAACATATGTTTCATGTTAATGTGATATTTTTATCTGGAAGTGCTTCAATGAATGAATAAATGCACAGAGAACACTACAGACCACGGTGTGTTTAAAGTAGTCCAGACCAGCTAGACCAAGACCAGGACACTACTGACACCTGAGACCATCAAGACTAAGACCAGGACACTACTGAGACCAGATGGCATGAAGACCAAGACCAGGACACTATTGAGACCAGAGGGCATCAAGACCAAGACCAGGACACTACTGAGACCAGATGGCATCAAGACCAAGGCCAGGATACAATTGAGACCAGAGGGCATCAAGACCAAGACCAGGACACTACTGAGACCAGATGGCATCAAGACTAAGACCAGGACACTACTGAGACCAGACGGCATCAAGACCAGAACACTATTGAGACCAGAGGGCATCAAGACCAAGGCCAGGATACAATTGAGACCAGAGGGCATCAAGACCAAGACCAGGACACTACTGAGGCCAGAGACCATCAAGACTAAGACCAGGACAGTACTGAGACCAGACGGCATCAAGACCAGAACACTATTGAGACCAGAGGGCATCAAGACTAAGACCAGGACACTATTGAGATCATAGGGCATCAAGACTAAGACCAGGACACTACTGAGACCAGAGACCATCAAGACCAAGACCAGGACACTACTGAGACCAGATGGCATCAAGACCAAGACCAGGATACAATTAAGACCAGAGGGCATCAAGACCAAGACCAGGACACTACTGAGACCAGATGGCATCAAGACCAAGACCAGGACACACTAAGGCATGGGTTACACACTTAAAGATAATCAGACAGATTTTGTCCACAGTGTCCCCTTTCCCGTCCAAGGACAGAAAACCCTTGTAGGACAGGTCTGATCATAAAATAAAAGACACCATGTGAAAAAACAGGAAGCTTAACACCAAGCACAACTGGTGGTCTGACAAAATAAAAGTGTCAAGGCCATATTAAAAATATTGATTCCATTTAATGAAAATCACTACATTTTCTGCCATATGGTTAAAATATGAGAGAGAAAATGTGCATATTTAAATGTAATATTTAACATAGAATGATTTATAGAAGCCAAACACATGCTAATATTGACCTTGGAGTCTGAAGGTAGGACAGATATTAATGATTATCATCCGTAACAGAACCTTCATTTTCCACAGATCCATTCTCCAGATAGAACAGAACATTTATAATCGATATGATGATTAGTTTGACAGAAGGACACTTTTACAAGTTCACCATGGGAAAAAAATATACACTTTGTCATTCTCTGTAACATGCAATTGTAAATGTCAAGTGAACATTTTCACATTTCTTATGGCGATAGATTACTGTGAAATGATTGTGTAAATGTCAGACTTCTAGTTCTTGTTCATTAATGATAGAACGTGAAAATAGACCAACATTTACAGTTGTATTTTTGGGTCTCTCCTACCTACGTCAAATGCAGAGATGGAAAGTAACTAAGTAAAAGTACTTCATTACTGTACTTAAGTAGATTTTTTTAAATCTGTACTTTACTTTTTACTTTTACTCCCTATATTTTTACATAAATATCTGGACTTTATACTCCTTACATTCTCAGAATAGACTCATTACTTTTTTCAAACTAAACAGATAAATAATAATAATAAAAAATAATTCACTTCAGAGAGAAAATAAGTGGAGAGAAACTGTGACTTTATATATTATAGGTATATGAGTATTATCTCATAATTGTAACTTTTTCTCTTTAAATTATGCATTTTTATCTCATATTTATAACTTCTTTTTTTTTTATCTCATGATGACTTTTTATCTCAATTGTGACCACACACACACACACACACACACACACATTTTTCCTAAATTTCCTGCCCCATATCCACAAAACGGAGTACTGTGACTTGATCAAACACATCTAAACAGTAACTAGTTTTTAAAGGCTTTATTTTAAATACTTTTGAAACTATTCAGATTTTTCCCAGTTAAATAAGTATTATTGCGTTCATGACCTAAAAAAATGCAGTTTTACTTTTTTACTTTTGTACTTTATTACAATTGAGAAATTGTACTTTTTTTTTACTTTTACTTAAGTAGCTGAGTTGAATCAGTACTTCTACTTTTACCAGAGTATTTTTTTTTCACACAAGTAGCTGTACTTCTACTTAAGGATAGAATGTGAGTATTTTTACCACCTCTGTTCAAATGGTCTTAACTTTGGAAATATTTACAATTAACCCATAAAGACCCACTGTGACTTTTATGGAACTTCTAAAATTATTTTTTCTTTCTTTTTAACCTTTCTTAGATATTTTTTCAGCATTTAGTATGAAAATAAATCTCTCTATATATTGGATTTATTCCATAAAAATCAGGTATTTTCCCATATTTTTATGTTATTGGTCATGTAGATGTTCATAAAGGCTCAGATTAAAGTTGAGGTTATTATATTAAAAATGGATAAAACTAAAGAAAATGTGACTTTTTTCACTAAAGATATCATTAACTGAATGTAAAAACCACTGACATTTATCAAAGTCCATGGGTTTTACTGGTGAATTGAAAAATAGAGACAAATCTATGCCCAAAAAGGACCCAAGGGTTAAGTAATTATCCTTTTGATTTTGATTTTTTTTTCACATTGTCTCTCACATTACAGCTCTGAGTACATTCAAATGTTTTTTCTTTTATATCAGAAACAGAAAAATGAAGAAAATTTAACATTTTCAACAAAATTTAGGTGTGAGTCTTTATGGGTTAAGCCTTGAAATGTTGGATTTTTCCACTGTTTATATAATGTTCTATAAGTGTGGAAACATTTAGAACTAGAAAAGAGCACAAACATCCACCAAGGCAGACCCCTCCCCCTTTTGAATGCAGAGAAGTCCACCAAGGAGGTTATGTTTTTGCCAGAGTTGTCTGTCTGTCTGTCTGTCTGTCTGTCTGTCTGATAATTAGCAACATAACTCAAAAAGTTATAGACTGATCATGAAGACATTTTCAGGGTAGGTTGGTAATGCATAGATCTGGAAATGAGTAGATTTTGGTGGTGATCTGGAAGAGATCCTGAATTCTGGATCACTTTGAAATTTTACATTGCGGTAAATGGAGAATGATCCAGAATCCAGGATCTCTTCCGGATCACCGTCAAAATCTAATAATTTGTTTCTTGTGACACTCCCAACATCCTGAAAATTTCACACACACACACCCCCCCCTTCCCTGTCCATAAGTTTTTGACTTGTCTACGTCTACTGGTGTATGAGTGTGTGTGAATGGGTGAATGTGAGGAATTGTAAATTACTTTGGGCACCAAGTGGTTTAAAAAATACGCTATATAAGTACAGTCCATTTACCATTATGTTGCTAACTAACAGACAGACAAACGGACAGACAGACAAACTCTGGCAAAACCATAACCGCCTTGGTGGAGGTAAAAACCTGAGGGTCAGGTGGTGACCACTGGATGAAATGATATGGAATGACCCATTATCCTATAAAATGATCCTGTGTGAAGTGTGTAATGTGTAATTTGTCCCAATAATCGTGTATCATTTCTCTACATGAACAAAATGAATCAGAATCCCTGTGGTTGAGAGGATGTTAGCATCATCATATGAAGGAATGTTTTCACTTTTCACATTTGGATTCTTGTAAACATCACCGACACCTGGATGGAATCCTCTGCTGATTCCACTCATATATTTGGCTGTAGACAGACGGCTTTAATTACAGCTTTTACTACAAACTGCCAGTTGCACCACCTGTATTTCCTCCCAATCTGACGTACCCTCGAGACGCATTTAGTGCTAAACTAAAGCTGATGTTTGTGGCGTTCGGAGGCACAACAACCGGGAAATATCACATAACATATCGTACAATTTATTTACTGAGTAAGAGAAATGTCCCCAGGTAATGAATGAAACATAGCAGCAGGTAAAAAAAAATAAAAAAACCTGTATTGGTTCTTAGCAGGGGAACATGAATAATGGATTTGCAAATGGATGGAGTTAAATGGAGATAGGTTTTGTGTGTCTGCAGAGCTGACAGCCACACTTTAATTTTCCCACCGGGTACAAATGGTCCTGTTGAAATGAAGCTTTTACAAAGTATTCCCCATCTCTGCAGGATATTTATAGCATGTGCAAAGAAAGTGTAGAGCCGAGGGACTGGTTTGTTTTTGCAGGTGTGGTTGGGCCTCAGAGCAAACACTTCCTTTAGTCAGACTCTGACATTTAATACAGATAGAAATGTCCACAAACACATGGACACGTCTATATCAGCTAATCACAAAAGCAGCTAAGGAGATGTGAGGATCAGACCAATGCAGCAGGTGAGAGTTTGAGTGACAGGCGGAGTTAAATTTAAACACGGGTCACCCAGTTGGTTGCCATGGTGATGATCTCTATTCTATGTGGTTCGATGTTTATGAAAGAGGGAAAGTTGGAGATTATCAGTACTCTGCTCTTCATTTCATTTCATTTCATTTTATATATATATGTATATATATATATATATATATATATATATATATATATATATATATATATATATATATATATATATATATATATATGTGTGTGTGTGTGTGTGTGTGTGTGTGTGTGTGCCCTTATATTTATATCTTTGTGAGGACATTGATATTTTTACACAGTCACACCATGGGGACCTCTAACACTATGGGGACCAAAATTCAGGTTTAAATATAAATGTAGGTCCCCACTAGTATAATAGAAATGATGTGGCCCAATAAATACATTAAATTGTTTTGGGTTTTTTTTCCCAGAAGTCCTGATAAAGCATGGGAGACACAGGTGGAAAGTGAAACATGTATTTTTCAAAGGTTTGAAGATGTGTTTACTGTTTTGAAAATTTTATTTTTTTTCAGTATTTTGTAAAAAGTTATTATTATTATTATTATTATTATTATTATTATTATTATTATTATTATTATTATTATTATTATTATTATTATTATTATTATTATTGTTATTATTATTATTATTATTATTATTATTATTATTAAATTAATGTACTTTATTTTTTAGATTGTATTCATTCATTTTCATTGTTTTTATTTAGTTCAGTTTTCTATTTTTTATTATTATTTATTTTATTTTATTAAAAAATGAAAAAAGATGTGTTTACACTCACCACCCAATGGCAATTTGATTACAAACTTGTTCATCATGAGACATTTAAATTAATGGGTTTAATATGTTTTTTTTTTTTGTGATCAATTTTTTGGTTTATTTTCTCAATCATTTTTTTTTTTTTTTACATATTGGAGGGAAAGCATTTTCACAATCACAAGTGGTTCATAGAGCCTAACTGGTTGCAACATCATTGAGAATATAACAAAAACATTGGTATCAACATACTTATTCTGATACTCGCTTCCCCCCTGCTCTCTATATCCCCCCATTCGCCCCCATCCCACCATCCCATCCCTCGATGTTCCCCTCCCAACACCCCCCCACCCCCAAATGAATAGCTCAAGCTATTGAGCAAAATAAGACAAAACAAACCACATACACAAACCAGACAAACAAACAAATCCAACAACACACACACACACACACACACACTCACAGACACACCACCCCTTGTCTCCCAGGCACCTCCCATCATTTGTCACCACAAAGGAGAAAATTCATACGTTTCACAACATTTCATTTAATTTCTCTAATAGCTTAGACCAGCAATCAATATTAGCCATTTTAGCATGATGTAGGCGTGCTGAGGAGAGTTCTAGCTGAGCAATATCCTGGTAGGAATAATGCCATTCCCTCACTGACAGTGTGTGCGGAGGTTTCCAACGACAAGCGATCATCCTTTTGGCAGCGGTCAAACCAGCTAAAAAGATACGCTTAGTCTTTATAGTTAACTTTAAGGATGATGTGTCGTTAAGTAATAGCAAACACTGAGAATGGGGGATGGGTCGTTCAATAAGGCTAGACATGATAGATGAAACATTATGCCAGAAACTACTGACCTCTGGGCACTGCCATACCGTGTGATAAAAAGTAGCAATGGTACTGTCTGGGCAGAAATCACAGTATGGATTATCTCTAAATTTCATTTGTTGTAGTCTTCTCGGAGTTAAGTAAGCCCTGTGTATTAGTCTGTAGTGTATTATTTGGTGATCAGGGTTCCTAGAAGATAAAGATATGTTAAAGGTTTTGAGTATACAGAAACCAGAAATGCCTTTAAATAATAGTAGAGTAAGCAGCTTATGGGCACAAAATAAAATAAAATAAAATAAAAATAAACTAATTAAATAAAAAAAAAAATACAGTAACACATTGAATTAAGGTCAAAATTAATAATCCCTAATACAATAACAGTGACAGGCTTTCATGTTCCATCTGTGATTAAATGCTCCTAAAATCCCCTTAAGTCTTTGTGCACTGGATGTTTCATTTTCTGTCATTAAAAGGAAAAGAATCATCACATTTATTGATCTAAAAGAACAGATGATGTCTTTCAATGGGACCTTCCTGACAAGAAAAGGGCTGAATAAAACCTATCAGCTGTGTAACAGAATCATTTTTATTGTCATTGTAAATTCCATCACAATGACATCTGTGTGCAACTCCAAAAATGTACCTTGTAAAAATAATAACAGGTAATAATAATTAGAAAAGTTAAGTAATTTAAACATATGTACACTAGGCAGAAACTACAAAACCATAATTATAATGATATTGACTAAAATGTAAGACAATAGATATACAACTGTAAAATATTGTACAGGAAATTATTGTACATTGACTAATATTACACAAGGGAATCTATTGAAAGTGCAGATTGTTTTTTTGGTTTGTTTATTTTTTGTCTTGTGGTACATATAGATTATCTACAACGAAACACAAACAGCAAACAGAAAGATGACAAACTTAGGAGGACAAACATTTCATACTTTTCATGTTTGATTTGATTTCATCCTGGTGTCAGTTTGTCTGAAACAAAACATCTGTTTGATGCATTAAACGCTGTGGTAACCACCCACACTGTCTTTGCTTTATCCTGTTGGTCATAATTATATTTAGTTCAGTTCAGACTTATGTTTATAAACCTTCTGCCTGTCAGTTGGTTTTTCAGTGTCACATTTATAATCACGTCTATAACAACATCTATAATATTGTTATAGTATAATCACATCTGTTTTCACATATGTAATCACATGTATAATAATATTTATGCCCATATCTATAATCACATGTATAATTACATATATAATCACATATGTAACCACATTTATAATAAGATCTATAACCATATCTATAATGACATTTATAATCACATCTATAATGACATGTGTAATCACATTTATACCCATATCTATAATCACATCTATAATCCTTCTATAATCACATTTATAACCAAATTACAATCACATGTATAATCACATATGTAACCACATTTATAATAACATCTATAATCACATATAATCACATCTATAATGACATGTATAACCACATTTATAACCACATCTATAATCACATTTATAACCACATTTATAACCACATCTATAATCACATTTATAACCACATTTATAACCACATCTATAATCACATTTATAACCACATTTATAACCACATCTATAATCACATTTACAATCACATGTACTGTATAATCACATGTGTAACCACATTTATAATAACATCTATATCCACATCTATAATCATATTTATAACCAAATTTATAATCACATCTATAATCACATTTATAACCAAATCTATAATCACATATATTACATCTATCATGTCATGTGTAATCATATTCATAATAACATTTATAACCACATGTGTAACCACATTTATAATCATATCTATAATAATATGTATTATCACATGTATAATCACATTTATAATCATATCTGTAATAATATGTATACTCAATTTATGTTGTCTACTGTAAGTTGCTTCAGCCAAATGCAATGTAATATCGTGTAATAATCATATTTATAATCACATCTGTAATAACATGCATAATCACATTTCTAACTATCTATAATCACATCAGTAATAACATCCACAGGATCTGCAGTTGTGCTACGTACAGTATGGGCAGAAGGTGTGAGTAGGGTCAAAGGTCATCTGCCATTCTTTCAGCCATTACTCACTCTGTATCAATTAGTGATCGACTGATATGGATTGTTTTGGGGCCGATACCAATTCCTGTTCCATTTAATTGTGTTAAAATGTTTAATCAGATTAATCATGATGATAGATTAATCTGTGTTATTTTGTTAATTTTGACAGCCTACAATCCTTTTTTTTCTGCTTATAAAATGTAGTTAATAGTTAATCCTCTGCCATCGTAAGCACTACTACTGTATTCATTGTAATGTCATGTATATACAGGATAATAAACCCATCTTTTCCAGTTTATCTTTTCTAGTATCTCTCCAGCTCAAGTCCTTCTCCTACTATTGTTGGTTGTTTTTGTGCTGCTGTCTGACTCTGCAGCTTTGTTCAGTGTTTTGTTGTAGAAGCAGAATAAAAATGGTCTCAGGAGGATTGACCTGGAAGCAAAAACATCCAGATTGGACTGAGCTGCTTTTCATGTTCATGGGCTGAACACACGCCTCCACAGTAGAAGCAGCTTGTTCCTCCACCTCCGCTGTGGCTCTGCTGTGGTTTGTTGTTTCCAGTCTCCTGTGGTTTCAGTAGATTCGCTGTAGCTTCATGCTCCTTCGGGCTTTCGCAGTTTGATCGGAACAGAAATAACTGCCACATCACAAATGTTAAAGTTCTAGGAAGTGCTGTGTTTGAGAATAAGGGACTATAAGTTATCTCCAAAGGAACATGTGTAGGATGAAAAAACTCTGGGGATAGAATTCCTAAACCACACTTTATCTGTTTCAGTTCCCTGTTTTTATGAATATTTTATATTAAATAATAATAATAAAAAAAAGAAAAGAAAAATAACAAAGATACAACACTCTAACTTTGGCAAAAAACTTCTTAGCTTGTATGTTGAAATGAATTAGATGTTTTTGTGGGGCTGTCAAATTATATATATATATATATATATATATATATATATATATATATATATATATATATATATATATATATATATATATATATATATATATATATATATATATATATTTGGAACATAGCTCTGAAATAGTGGATGCTGCAGACACCGCATTAGCATTAGCATTAGCATTAGCAGACTCTGCTCCTCCCGACTGCAAATGCAGATTTAAAATCCTCTTTTTGCAGTGTTTTTCTGTGAGCTTTTTCCATTTCTCACACTTTTGAATGCCAATCTTTGGTACTCTAAAAATATATAATTTCCTTCTGTCAGAATGATTGGCGCAGCCGTAAACTACACAAAACTTTTGTCAGTTTTCGTCAAGATACTTCACTTCCTGCCCTCTATCTGAAAATCACGCGCTGACTATAGCAATGTCACAATCAACCTATTAACATGTTTATTCAACAACTTCAACAGTTTCAACAAAACAGCTGTAAACAACTGTTACATTTAATTACATTAACATTTTAAATCAAATTAATCAGAATGATGTTGATAATCTGCGTTTTGACACTCTAATTTCAATTAATTATTTTATAATTGATTCAATTCCACCAAATAAGTGAAATAACTGGAAATTGGGATTTGTTTCTGAGCCACCGATTGTCCCTGAACGCAGCACTGTGATGTCATTTACGTTACCTCTGGCGAGTGTTCATGCACGTGCCTGGAGCCCATTCTAACCTGAGAAAAGGTCAAATAAACCTGGCATTTCTGGGGATGACCTGACATGTGAAGCGTATGTTGTTTTAGTGCTTTTGTATTTATACTGTTGTACATAACTAAGTATTGTTGAAGTATGTCTATGTTCTATATATTTGTGTTTTTTACAGTTTGGAGTCAGTTGCTAACATTCAGTAATAGTGATGTTTAAGCTAGCTCTCGTGCGCTCTGTTTTCATTGTTACCAACAGACTTTTTCTGACTTTTTTGCTCTATAAAGGATATGACAGGGATTCTCACAGAATTTCGGACTCACACTGTGGTCCACTTTGTCATCTCAGGTACGGAGAAATTGTGTGTGTGTGTGTGTGTGTGTGTGTGTGTGTGTGTGTGTTTGTGTGTATATGTATGTCTTGGTTGTGTACGTGTTAAATTTATTGTTGTGCAATAAGTTGACCTGGTCCTTATGTCAGTTACTTCCAACACGTTAAGTGTAAAAACACTTTCTGCATTTTTCTTTGTATTCAGAAAGGGAACTTGGTTCTTACGTAAACGTAATTGATTATTTAGCCCCTGATGCCTAAACGCCATTATTTGAAATAAATTAAGGATTAAATAAGTAATTCGATGCATGTTTTTATGTTTGTATGTTTCTATTTCCATATTTTAATATCTTTATTTTCTTAATTTTGCATGCTTTATATATACAGTATAGTATTAAAGAGAGAGAGAGAATTACAGGGTTTCCCGCAGTGTATTATAAGCCTGGTGGGCCACCAGACATTACTTACATACAGTTTATGAATAGGATATTTTGTCCCAAATGGTGACAAAAATTTGTCTTTGACACAGCTCACAACACATTTACGTATTTTAAGAAAATGATAAACGGGAACAAATATATTTGAAAATAAATTAAAACGTGCCCAGTGCATGTTGAAGAGTGTAATGTTCTATTTCAGGATGTTCAGGATGGTTATGGCAGATGGAATAAAAGAGTTTTTGAAGGTTTTCATGTACACACCTACTGTATATGGTACGGTCAAGTCAGGTAGTGAACGTAAATAAAATTGTCCCCAAGGTCTCTTTAGATTAAAAACTAATGCTCTGACTAAATAGCTTGTTGTTTTTGTTTTGTTTCTTAATTTTCTCAACTCAGATCTAATACCATGCATTGTAGTCCATATGGACATGACTATTTAAATGGACATCTGTGGTCAACATTCCAGGCTACTTGGTATTATTGTATATCTACAATTGTATCTGCATGCATATCTCTTAGGGGTGGGAGAAAAAATCGATTCACATATGTATCAGGATTTTTTTGTTTTACAATTTTTAAATAAATTTTTTTCTGTTCATAAATTTATTTTTCCCCACATTTAAATGATTAATTTCAAGCCGAGTGGGGGAAAAATGACCACTTGTAAGACCGTAGATGACTGTATGAGTCACTCAGACGACAGCTAGCTTAATATCGTATTAGCTTCAACAACACACCAGCATTAAATAACATTAACTTCTGCGCAGATAAACAATACACTTATGCTAATATCTATTCCAACTGTGTTATTAATCTCACCTTGTGGCATTTACACATAGTAATAAACCAGGAGTATATGAATTAGAGTAGGAAAAAAGAGGCTAATTCTAAACACGGAGGTGGTGTGTTCAGGACCGTCGTAACATCTCTGGTGCATTCAACAGCGCGGGATATCTGAAAACTTAAAGAAAATTTGTTGTTTCTGAATAAATATAGCTTAACAATCAACAACAATTAAAAGTGTGTGGGCTTTCTAACAGAAGGGCTGGACATGTACACTTTATTATGAAGTATGTTAATTTAAAGGCTCCTATTTGTGTTGTGCACAGATAAATGTAGCAGTTTACTCCCCAAAGTCTGGTTCAAATATATTACAGCTGAATAAATCTGAACTGACTCACATATGATGTGCATTTTTTTGGGAAATATGGCTCCTGATATGATCTGTAGGCAGCATCATTCAGCTTTTTCACCTGGTCTGGTGTTAAAAAGGCAAGTTAAAAATTGGGAATATCGCAAATATCGAAGAATCGCAATTTAAATCAAATCGGCACTCAAAATAATTGAATCGGCATGAGCACATATGTGACCCGCCACCACGAAACCAGGCATAAGTCGCGCTGAGCCGTTCAGAGCTACAGCCAAATTTAGGCTGGAAGGTTATTTCTTGTTTCTGTTTACACCATATCAAAAAACGGTACCGTAACACCTCTATGTTCAGTTCCTGTGGTCATTACATTGAAATCCAATCAATAAATGTGTTTATTGGGTCAATTATTTAAGCGGTGACAAAAGTTTAAGGATTGCTGAGCAAAGACAAAGACGACTTCCACCTCTTTTCGCCGAACAAACCGATCTCCGTTCCGTGCGTAAACATCCAAGTGTTCGGTACGAGGTAAAAGCTTATAATGAATGCTCTTGTCCAATGTCGTAAGCCAAATGATTATAATACGTTGCAATTCTGTCCTATTATTATAATATATAAAACTTCTGTGACATGTCCATCAGAGTGTCCTTTAACATCTGTGAATAATTTTTGTCAATCGGATACGAATTATTATGCGTTGCTAAGGACTTCCTACCCCAAAACAATCCAAAACTTTAACGGACAATATCTAAAAATATGCAAATTGCATAATAGGTCCAACTGTGGATATTAAAATGACCATAACTTTGGTTCTACTTATGATAGAAACATAATTTTTTCACCATCTTAAACCTTAGTTTCCACTCTACCAAGCTACACAGATAACTCAGTTTTGATTTCCAGACACTTATGCCTGGTTTCGTGGTGGTGGGTCACATATTATCCCAGCCCTATTATCTATCCAGTCATAATATTGAAACACACACTTCATATTTTATTGACATCTTTGATTCTTTTATACTTCCACTGCACAGATCAATTCAAATTTTAATTCACAGTCTCAAACATTTAACACCAGTGTCAGTTTAGGTTGTCAAACATCAAACCCAGGATTTTCAAGTGTGAGTACATTAAATGTTAATTTATTTTCCTTTTAAATGTGACCAGGGGCAAATTCACCGCATCGACAAAACACTGCAAACACAAGAGAGATGCCCAACCAGAAAAATACTCCTGCCTGACAAAATTGGAGAGCGTGTACCTCTGTGCCCACGTCTGTGCGTGTGTTTTCAGCAGTGTTGAATAGGCTCCACACACGCCTCCACCCAGAATATGTTGACACATTTAAAATTTTTTATAAAAACATGGCATAGATTCATGTGACTATTGTTGTTAAATCCGTTCGACATTGTAACTGAAATCAACTGTTTCACCCGGTTCCGCCTAGACAGTTAAATTAAATCTAGCGTTGGCTGCAGTTACTGCAGTTTAAAAATTAAAAGCCTGACTTGTTTCATGCAGAAGATGAGATGAATCACTCAGCGAATATCAACATGTTGTTGTGTGATTTGTAATATTCTTGTTTATTCAGTAAATGTTTGGTTACCTCTTTTACCGTTTCTGTTATCACGTGTGTGCTTGAGGGGTGGGGGCGCACATGAGTGCATGGGGGTGGGGGGTCAGGTCATGGAAACACTTTTGATTTTCAAATAATATGAATTTCATATAGTGTTTTGGACCAAATGTCACATCTCTAATAAATAAGTGTCTGTGTGTACATGTATATACATTTTTTTACCCTGCCCCTGAAGGGGAGAGGAGTAATCGACTTGGAAGTCTGACGTCACACACAACTTCCGTGTCCACTGAAATATTTGCTCAAGATGACAGAACCAGTAAACATTTTCACCATCACCTCCTTTTTAGTGAGGTGCCAACAGCAGTAGGGAAGGGTCTGAACTCATTCAACTCAAACCGTGTTGTTAGTGTCAGGTGGTATGCTCATTAAATTTCAATCGAAATATTACATGTATGTACGGAATATTTAAGGTTTGGCTGATGCAGTTAGTTATGGTTATGTCAACATTACGTTATGTCAACATTACGTTATTACATTACGTATTACGTACATTAGTTGTTGTATTGTGTTGCTACTCCATTATTTAAAGCCTAATAGCTTGTATGTGAAAAAAGTTACTAAGAACAGTAATTGAGTAGATTTACTGATGTGACATCTGCATCTGTTATCCAGTTAACCACACTCTGGTTTTTTATGTTAGCCAACATTAACTGTGTTGACACAAGAGACAGGACGAGGACAGTGTTTAATCATTCTCGTCTCATGAGTGGACCGCAAAATGTTAATGGCCATTTGTTTAACTTATTTGACCAACCACCAAGTTTTCTACAGTCTACTTTAAACTATTTCAGTCAGCCCATCCTTCTCATTCATGTTACTCATTTATTCACAGACTCATCGACACTCACTAATGATAGTCAGTTGGTTTGTTTTTGACAGCTAGCTGATCAGCAGGCTCTTCTGGGCGGCTGCTGCTCACGTTATAACTGAGAAAATAATTAAAAACCACTTACCTTATTAATGTCAGCCATATCCTCTTCTCGTTCTCATCAACTGGAAAATGAAACGATGAGAGTTTTGCCTCATTTGTATTGGTTTCTGATCTGTTTAAACAGCGGTGTACACAACACTGACATTTTTACATATAGATCAATAGGGCCCAGCTGCAGTTTGGACCTACATAGATATAGAATTATGACGTAGTGACTTACTTGTTTTTGGTTCAGTTTGTTACTTGACCAAATCAATATTTCGTCAAGTATGTTGATCGGTAGCGTTTGCTTGTGTGTGTGTGTGTTTGTCTATTTGCACTCTAGCACCGCCAATTCTTGATAGATCGTTCTGAAATTTGGTGTGTATAAGGAGAAGGATACAAGGATGAAACAGACCAAATTTCAGCCGAATCTACACATAACTTCCGGTCTGACGCCATATTGAATTTCTGCGACTTTTCACACTAGCTTCACCAATTCTTCACAGATCGTTCTGAAATTTGGTGTGTACAAGGAGACGGGTACACCAAAGAAATTGACTGAATTTCAGCCGATTTGGTCAAGTATCCTCCTATGTAGGACATTTCATTTGTTTGTTTGACTGTTAGCAGGTTTACGCAAAAACTACTGGACCAATTTTCAGGAAATGTGCAAGGTAGTCCAGAATAGATCCCATTATATTTTAGTGAATGTAAGTCAAAGGTAACAGTCACTAAAATGTGTTTTCACAATGATAAGAGCAAAGGCAAATCAGGTAAAATATGTGTGTGTGTGTGTGTGTCGGGGGGTGTTCTGCCTGGCACCACTTTTTTGTTGTTGTTGTTGTTTTTTTTGTTCTATCAATTTTTTGGGCAGCACAGTTGTGCAGTGGTTAGCACTCGTCCCTGCTTCAATTCCCACACCAGACCTTTCTGTGTGGAGTTTGCATATTCTCCTCCTTCCTCCCACCATCCAAACACATGCACTGATAGGTTAATTGATTAATCTAAATTGTCCATAGGTGTGAATATGAGAGTGATTGTCTATATATGTTCAGCCCTGAGATCAACAGGACACTCATACAGGGTGTACCCCACCCATTGTAGCTGGATTGTGGCCCCAGTGACCCCAGTGTGGATAAAGCAGGTTCAGATGATGAGACGAGACAATCTTTTGATTTTCCACACTAATGTAATGAAATGAAAATACCCAGAGTTTTTAGGTGAAATAAAAAAAGATCAATTAATTACAGATCATAATAAATCTTTTAAAAAAAAGTTAATCCCCCAAAATATTGCTAAAAAAAATTTGATCCCGTGTGATTAGATTTTTGCATTCTTTCATATGTCCATGATTCTCATTAAAATTGGTTGCATTATTATTTTCGGAGGAAAGTCAAATGTTCATAAATACTAGCATCTGTCTCCAATGTTGCGTAAAATGCACACCTATAAAACAAACTATTAAATGTTAAATTTTTATTTTTCTGCTCTAATTGGATTTTATTTTTGAAAATCAACATACATATCAAATGATCATTTGTTTTACATTTTTAACCCTTTACATGACCTTGATTAATTATGTCACTACAATTTTTGATACAAAAAAAACAAAAAATATTTTTCTTTCATGGATTCTGTCTCAATGTCTTATGTATCCTAAACAGTGGTGATAATGGAAGTAATAGTCCAGAATTTTAAAGCTCATCCAAAAATGAACAATTTATTTAAATTCTGAAAAATTGAATTTTTTTTGTCATGAAGTGCAAAGTTCACGTAAAAAGCACATCCAAATACTGGAGGGTTAATGTTGTATTATTGATGAGGGTGACTATGGTTATGCTGATTTAAGATGGTTTTAGTTTAAATAATTTAACTGTTGCACTGTGAAAATGTGAGAGGTGATTCCAACTGTACAGGAGGATATGTAAGGGACTGCCACAGAATTCAGGACTCAAAGTGTTCATTGTGTCGTCTCAGCAGGAGAAGGAATGAAATGAATGTGAAGTGAACCCAGTCAAGTCTCAGCCTCACACAACACAAAGTGAAGTGGTTCCACAGGCAGTCACATGACAGCTGGCTGACACTTTCACGCAGGAGCAGAGTGAGTATACCACAGCACAAACAGGAGTGGACGTTGGCGATGAATCAAACAATGGCTCGTGATGGATATTTAGATGAGACAGAAGACACAGAATGTCTGGGACACTGGTAGGCAAAAAATGAATTAAATAATAACAATAATAATAGCTACAAAAGCACTCTGAGAGCGCAAACCTGCGCCAAGGCAGACCTCCCCCCTTCGAATGAAGAGAGGTCTGCGAAAGAGCTTATGTTTTTGCCAGAGTTTGCCTGTCGGTCTGTCAGTTAGAAAGATACCCCCCACCCTCCCGGGTCACCACCAAAATCGAATCATTTCCAGATCTCCCCATTACCAACCTACCCTGAAAATTTCATCAAGATCCGTCCGTAACGTTTTGAGTTATCTTGTTAACTAACAGACAAAAAACCAAACTCCGGCAAAAAAAAATATAGTAAATAAAGAGTAGTGATCGACCGTTATGGATTTTTTCGAGGTTGCTATTGAGTTTTATGTGCTGGAAGCCAAAACTGTAAAAATAAAGAAATGAATACTTGAAATCAGTTAAATTGTAGGCCCTGGATCTATAATTAGCCTTTGAGATTTTAGTTGCAACAGTTTTGATTAATTTCATATCAATGTCATGACAGTCTGTGGATTGTTTGCTTTAAAATGTCTCATCTCATCATCTGAACCCGCTTTATCCTCACGAGGGTCACTGGGTCCCTAATCCAGCTACAATGGGCGAAGGCGGGGTGCACCCTGTATGAGACACCAGTTCATCGCAGGGCTTTTAAATGTATGGACAATATTTATTAATATTCATTTAAACATGCTGTGATCCAACACCTTTTAAAGAAAACAACTCTGTCCTAATATTCTTAATAATTTTCGGCCAATTTCTAAACTTCAATTTTTATCTAAAGTTTTGGAGAAAGTCGTTTTCACCCAGCTTTTATGTCTCAGAACATTTTTTGTGAGATTTCAATCTGGTTTTCGACCTTTGCATGGTTTGGTTTTAGACCTTACTGAAGCAGCCCTCCTCAAGGTAACCAATGACCCTCTTTTGGTAGCCAACAAGAGAGAGAGTGCTGTTTTAATTATTTTAAACCTTTTTACAGCCATTGACACTGCAGAACATTCCATTTTACTCAATCGTATTAAAACCTGGATCGGCATCAGAGATGCTGTTCTTAGCTGGTTTCATTTTTACTTTTTAGGTAGAACCTTTGCGGTCACCACTGGCAACCACACGTTCTCCAAATCCCAGATTTCCTGGAGTGTACCACAGGGCTCAGTTTTAGGTAAAATTTTACGCTATGTCTACATGGTAATGCAACAATTAAAAAAATTTTTGGTACTGGGTAAAAAAAAAAAATCACATCCACACTAGGACCAGATCAGTAAAATATCACGTAAACATGGCAATGAAACCTTAGCTGAAAACAATGCAATACACATGCGAAACCTCTATGTGCACTCTAAGTCCCACTGGATACACCAGAACAATAGAAGTGTGGAGGCATCTCTGCTGCTCATCTTGTTGGTATAACATCAGAAAATTTAACTTAGATTAAATTTAGCCGTGCCTGCAGCTCTCGTACTACCGTTACTCTCGTGTCCGCCATGATTGTTGCTGTCTTGTTTACGAATGAGTGAAGTTGTTATTTGTTCTGGTCATGTGGCTGTGATGTAGATGCTAAGCATAAACAAAATTTACCCGTCCAGATAACAACAGCAATTTTTCTACTCTTGGAACCCATTCTCAAAAAATATCACTTTGGGCTACCTAAAACACCGGCGCCATGCAGACGTGAGGCCAAAACAAAACAAAAACTTTTTTGGATTAACTATAAAACGTTGCTGTGTGGACTAGGCCTTATTTTTTCTTTATATGCTCCTGCTCGTCCAGATCTTTCAACACCACATTGTATGCGGACTACACACATATAACTTCTCCTGAGACCAGATGACCCCAGAAGCCTAGCTGCTGTCTGCCTGCCTCAAAGACGTACAATTTTGGATGGTCCAGAACGTTCTTCAACTTAACAACTCCAAATCAGAAGTGCTACCTCAACTTCCTCTATGTCAGTTAGACTTTGTGTTGCTGTTGTTATCTCTTTGTGGTCTTTTATTCTGCAGTTATGCCCTTCCGCTTGACTGTCAACTTTGTTTACTTTTGTATCTCAGTTGTCCAGAAATCACTATCATATACTGTGAAAAAAGATGGGTGGTCAGTAATATCACAGATCAGCAGCCCTCTAATAGTTTGATTTGACATGTTGGTAGTGAAGATATAGGTAATTATTGTGGCACTATGACATGGTATTCTGCTCGGTTTGGTTAAAGTTGGGTATAAGGACAACAAACTATAGATAATATCAATAAGAGTTTGTTGTTTTTTGGTTCGTAGGATTTAGTAGGCCCATGTTTAATTTTCCACACATGAATAGATATTTTTTGTGCATAACAGAAAACACTTATTCCATCCACAGATTGAAGGTTTTTATACTTCACTCAGGTGACCAATAAATACAATAAAATTGAATATTATTGAATATTGAATAATGGATCTGTCAAAGCAGGATTATTATCACCACGTATATTAGGATTGCATGAAGTGCATTTAGATAGATTCATTCACGTTCAGTTTACAACATGACTAAATTTAGTGACTCCAGGAAATCAGAATAAATCTGATAATCTTGATACATTTCTTACTCAGTGTTTGACACGAGTGATGATCAGAGGAGCAGAGTTTTTACCTCCATCATTCAGACACGGACAGAAGAATGGGAGGAGTTTATCATTGAAGCAGCAGCCAATGAAGGAGTAGATGAGAACTGAAGAGTCTACATCATAAAAGGAGACCAGACTCCCCTCATAATCCACAAATACCCCCACCTTCTGAAGACCAGACTGCACAGAGAGATTGACTGAAGGACCAGCACAAGCTCTGAACTCATTTCCATGTCTCAACCCGATAGTCCAGTATCCTTTTTGAGGATTTAGTGGGATCCGTCCTTTCCTGTTGATAGACTCTCTGGCCACTCCTACATCCCAGTCAGTTTTTTCTTTGACTTGAACCTCAAAGTAAAATATGCCTGAAGAGAAACTCTGCTTTGCTAAGATGCAGGGAGAATCAGAGAATCTCTGAGGGTTGTCTGGAAGTTTCTTCTTTTCATCACCATGGTGAACCTGTTTTCCATCTTCAGACAGGATGAGTTTCGGAAAAGCTGTATCTGGATCCAGAGTCAGATCCACCTCATACTGTTGGACTCTCTTCAGCTCAGCTTCAAACATCTTCTTCAGGTCTTCTCTGATTTTATCCTTCAGCTCAGACACAGCTCTCACCACAGTCCCCTCATATGATGGTGGACAGATGTTGACCTTTGTCCAGGTCTTCATGGATGGAGCAGCTTTTACACCCGTGAACCTCTGGACAAAGTGGAGGTGGTCTTCAGAGCCTGAGAGCTGCTCCACCTCAGTGCTTCTCTTCTCCAACTCACAGATTTCCTGTTCCAGCTCTTTAATAAAGTCTTCAGCCTGTTTCTCGTTGGTTCTCTGCTTTTCTTGGATCTCCTCTAAAAACTGGTCCAGACCTCTCTGAACAGAGTCCATCAGAGCAGTGAAGACCTCCACCCCTTCTGCTGTCTCTCTGTCTGCGGCGTTCTTACTGAGCTCCACTGACCGTTGGATCTCCTGGATCTTCAGTCGTCTCTCCTGGATCAGCTGCTGAGTTTCAGTCTCTGTCTTCTTTAGCTCTGACTTCTTTTCTTCATGTTGAGCTTCATGTCTGAACTGAGCCACCATCTCTTTGATGAACGTGTTGATCTTCAGCTGAGGTTTTATGTTGAAAACCTCTTTACACATGGGACACTTATATGGAACATTAACCCTCCAGTGTTCAGAGATGCAGGATCTACAGAAGTTGTGTCCACATGATGTAGAGACTGGATCAGTGAAGACCTCCAGACAGATGGAACACAGGAACTGATCTTCAGATCGGACATGACCGACAGCAGCCATAACTATGGACCAAAAGAACAGATACAACATTAAAATAATTTAATTGCACTGCTCAAAAAAACAAAGGGAACAATTATACAACACAATGTAACAACAAGCCAATCTCACTTTTGTGAAATCAAACTGTCCACTTCGGAAGCATTACTGACTGACAATCAATTTCACATGTTGTGCAAATGGAATAAACAACAGGTGGAAATATAGGCAATTAGCAAGACACCCCAAATATAGGGGTGGTTCTGCAGGTGGTGATCAGGCTACTTCTCAGTTCTTAGGCTTTCCTTTTTTAGCCTGTCTTGTTCAGCATCGAAGGTTAGTCTGACTCCTTTTAGTGCCGAGCAAATTTTCTTTTCCAAGGGAGACTTCATAATGTATATGACACTCATCTTGGTATTTGACTGACTTTATTTGGAGTTTGGATGAACCACATTTCAATGCCCGACCTAACGAGGTGGCAAAAACCCTCACAGGACAATATCCACTTTACAAACGATACTAACCATGTAGCAACAACAATAGCAAAGACAACCAGAACAATAACCAGGCAAAAAATAAATAAATTAATTAATTAGTACTACTACGACTATGACTACGACTACTCTTACTACTACTACTAAGAAAATAAATCAGACTTAGTGGATGAGAAAGACAAAAAATATAATCAGAACATCACAAAAAACAGCAGTTTTCATGTTAATCTTATGCATCAGAGTGACTTTAAGGGCATTACAATCAAGTTGGATCAGCCTGTAGTGTGTGTTTACACTTGAAGTGTGACTCCATGGGAAAATAAATATGACTTCCAGTGATAATTTTTGTGATCTTGTTGTCAGCATGTTCTTCTGTGTAAAATATTTAATAAAAATATTTCATTCATCCAAATCTTGCATCAGAGGTTGCGCCAGACATTTTTAAAAATTTTCCATAATTTTGAGGGACAAGTTTGAAAAGAAGTAATGAGACCTTGTTACTTTGACATTTAGTGCCAGCAAAGTAGCATCTAATTTCAGCAAAAGTCAATTAAACAATAGTTGACAATGACTAATATCCACACTCACCATCAACAGGAGGTCTACTGTGGACTGACGGAGTCAAGTGACAGAAATACCGGTGATAGTCCATCTTACAAACCCACTTGTACCTGCGTACATTAGACCTTAAACCAGATCCAACATCAAAGAGTGTGTCTCCTTATTAACTCACTTTATTAACTTATTTTTGGCTAAAACACACACCATCAATTGTGCTCAGTGACATGTAATGTTTCTTCAAAATAAAAACAAACCAACTGTGTCGCTCAACCACAGTTCCATGGTTTCATCCATGAATTTGCTTTTTTTCCCCCCTTGTCCCACTACCTGGCCTCACTTCGTTTAACTTTACCTGTGCCTGTACCCCTGAATTCTTCTTTTTTTTTTTTTTTGATCCCCACATGTTTTTATGGTTTATCCCGTTGGATACCGGACCTGGTCCAGGACTGTGCAGTGTTGTGATCAGTGATGGTGTAGGTTCTGTTTACAGACAGACCAGTGATCCTGTCAGTAGGTTTGAAATGAAACTTTCTTGGGTAAATTATCCTGAGTATTTATGAAAATGACAAACGGCTTTGAGATTTTTCCATCATCTTTAAAAAATAAATAAATAAAAATCCATCGATGACGAATTATTTTCGGTTAACATGACCTCTGTCTAGGATGTTATTTTAGTGTTCCCTTTTTTGAGCAGTGTATATAGTCAGGGTTTATCATCCTGTGATCATTATTATAAAGAGACTCATAAGTCCTTTATGGTCTTCAGATAAGTGTGACTGCTCAGTCACATGACTCTACCACAGTGATATAAATCCATGATGTCAGTCTAGGACTTTGACTTTGAAATGTTTTGGAAGTTCATTGAAGTGTAACTGTAGAAAATGTTAGTGTAAAAAAAAACTGTAACAGACGTAGAACCAATGTCCAGACCATCTAAAGGCCATGGGCTGTAATAATATAGAATAATATATAAATCCTGTTGTTTTACCCATATGGTTCACAATGAAAGGAACCATTTGAGGAGAGTTGGTGTGAAATGAATAGAGTTGTATTTACATATTTGGAGTTGAAGTGTGGTGTTGAAGCTGTGAATCAGCTCAGTTGGACTCACCCTGTTTGTCAGAGACTCTGTTGAGGCTGGAAACAGATCTAATGAAGTGGGTTTAAGGTTTGTTCCACAGTTCCACAGACACGTCTGCAGCTCTGCTCACACTAGAATGAACTTTGACTGTCATAAATGTAAAAATGATCTTTGTTCTGTTAAATGTGGCTTTGCCTTTGAACTGTTTCCTAGCTTATTTGATAGTGAATTTCAAGTGTGTGTCGTTTTATCACAGAGCACAGATGATATGTAGAAGGGTTCTGGTTCTGTAAAACCATGTGTGGAAGTTGGAATGTTTAGAAACAGCAGTCAGAGCATTATCTGTATGGTCAGCTATTGACGTTGTGGTTCAGGTTCTAAAACATGAACAGAATCCATTTGTTAGTGGATGTTTGACATGAATGAACATGTCTAAGTGTCACTGACATGATTTTACAACTATATATAATTTGAAAGCTCATCATGTCTAAAGTCAATTTACACATACATCAGTACAACACCACAAATTTAATTTAATGATATTTAATCCAAATCTACAACAGCAGTGACATCTATGGACCAAAAGAACAGATACAGCACTGAAATATTTTATTTATATAATCAGTGCATCATGTGATAATTTAGAACTAGTACAGAGCCTTTAGAAAATGTGAGATTGTTTGCTACTAATGTGTTGTGGAAGTGGGTGAAGTGAGTTGAAAGGAGCAGAAAGAAAGACTATAGTAATTTGTTGGGGCTGTTTTGGAAGGGTCTACTGGAATCTGTGAGTATGAGTATGATAATGAGTATGATAATGCTAATGTGTAAGTTGTTACTACTGGTATATATATATATATATATTTATTTATTTATTTATTTATTTTTTGTCAGCAAAACATGAATTTCACAGTAGGAAAACATACTTGTTTACAGTCATATAAAACAAACACATGAGGACCAAAGGAAGCTTTTATAAATGGATTAATTCTTCTTCTATAGGCTGTCTACTGTACACATATCCTCATAATAATCAGTCCTCTTATATTTGTCTGAGTGGTTTTTTGATTTTTTTGAATGATTTATTTCGAACATGTGCAGAATGCAACAATAATCAATACAACAATAATCAATACAACAATAATAATAATAATAATACACAATGATATGTCCGAAAAGGAGTAGGATGAAGCATACGCTTATTTAATCCTACCCCTTCTTCACTTCCCCAATAACCTGAATTCATCTTATAGCAATATAGTGCATAGTACAAAAATGATGATAATAATAAAAATAATATCAATAACAATAAAAATAAGTAATTGAAGTACTAAACATATACATATATACAAAAAAAACAGAACACAAACAAACAAACAAAAACAACAACAAATGAGCAGATAGGAAAGTAGGTAACAAATAGAGTTTTTTTTTTTTCCTTTTTCTAATTTGTCTGCATTTTGTTCTTATTTTTTTCAACCCCACAGAGGGGGAGTCAACATTGCTTAAGATCAATGCATATTCCAGTCTTGAAGCCAAATACTCTAATATTTAGCGCATGTGCGTGACCATCATCGGTCCTCCCCGAAAGCTGAGCAGACATCCCCCAATAGAACTCTCCATTACAAGCCAGGGAGGGCAGTGCTACACCTCAGTGATGTGTGGAGGAAATAAAGGCTGGACAGGACGGACAGGACGAACGGGGACGGAAACCACCAGGCGGTGCTATTGCAATTAAAGTCTGCAAGGTGGTGTGCCACTCCCAACCACCAACTGTCCATCAATAAAAACAAATAAATAAATAGCAAAAAGAGGAGAAAACCAAACCAGCACAAAAGAAAAAAAAAGATTCAACAAATAAATCTTATATCCACTCAGAGCGTGCACGGACTTATGTTTGTTATGTGTTTCCCAATCACAGATTGGGTTGCAGATCTAGTGAGTACAAGCAGATTTGGGTTTGGAAAAGTGTTGGATCTTAGAGATAGATTAATTTTGCCATTCAATACAAACACAAAATCAATTCCATAACTGAAATCCAGTGATTCACAAGGCCAGATTCTCCCATGGAGGGCGAATCAAATGGTTCATGGTTTTCCAGAGAACAGTTTCCTCCCATTTGAGGAGAGTTGGTGTAAAATGAATAGGAGTTGAAGTGTGGTGTTGAAGATGTGAATCAGCTAAATTGTACTAACTGCTGTTTATCGGAGGCTCTGCTGAGACTGGAAACAGATCTGATGAAGTAGGTTTAAGGTTTGTTCCACAGTTCCAGACACGTCTGCAGCTCTGCCTACACTGGAAACTACTTTCACTTTCATTTCTAGGAAGTGATGGTTGCTTTGTGGGATGTGGCTCCACCTCAGATCTGTTTCCTGTTTGATGTGATGGTGAAATCCAAGTGTGTTTTGTTTTATCACAGAGCACAGACAACATGTAGAGGGGATCTGGTTCTGTAAATGCTTGTGTGGAAGATGGGATGTTTAGAAACAGCAGTCAGAGCATTGTCTGTAGTCAGCTTTTGAGGATGCAGTTTAGGTTCTAAGACATGAACAGGATACATTTATTAGTTGTACGTTTGACATTAATGAACAGGTGTTAATGAAACTGTTTTCCATGACCGACTGTCATCACTAGTGTTGAGTGGGATGAGTTGGTTCTGTGTAGGGATAATGAAATTCATAAAAAATCTTGACTGACCATCGAGCCTTATTAACCAGTCATTAATCTGTCACCGAAAAAATAAAACACTTGCTTTGTTGGCACACGTGCGCGCGTACACACACACACACACTCACACACACAGCCATTTACACGCCGCGATGCACTTTAACACCAGTCACAGCAGGTGTACTAATATGTTAAAAGCTCATTTTGAACCGTCGCGCATAAAGAAAACATTTGATGTCAAAGTACATTTTGCTGCTATATTTCACAGCTGGTGGCGAGAGGGGGAGAGCCTGGAGTTGGGGCTCCGGAGTCTGGAGAAACCCCGCACTTCAAATAGACTCGCACGAGCTGTTGTCAGGACGGGGCAGGAGCGCAACCCCGAAATGCGACGTGCTGTGGTGGTCCGCATCATCAGCCCCTGAGGGAGACGGGCCGTCTGGATCTCGCTTGCTTGTCGGGTCAGGGAAAACTGGGAATGTGGGATGATGATGGATCAGCGTCGTATCACAGCGTGAACACTTCACATTGCTATCGTTGATTTTTTAAAGTGTTCCCACACTTTTGGTTTTCATGGTGTCAACTTGCTGTCCCTCTGTGTTTTGATCAAACATTCAGACTGGCGCAAAATATTCATACCACATAGATTAATTGAGCTCTGCGTTTGTTATTAATAAATTCAGTCTTGTATTGCTAATGCTCAAATTCATAAAGATATGCTATGGAAAAATCACAAAGCTTCCTCTTTATAGTCTACACTACAATGAAAAACCGTTTGTTCAGTGGAATGACTGATGAAGGCTGTTTTTTTTTTCTTTAACCGGTGACAGAAAATAATGACTGGACAATGCTGATACGGTCAACCATCGGTCAAATGGTCATCGGTTAACATCCCTAGTTCTGTGTGAGTGTCTTGGATTTAGGCCTGTTGGTGTTATGTGTTGTGGTCTATCTAGTGCAGGTCTGGTGGTGTAAATTTGCAGAATGCTGTCAGGACTAAAAACACAAATATGAATATTAAGCATAGTGTAGTTTTGTGCTGTTATCATGTGGATTTACCTACCATTATATATACAGTCAATAATATATATACTAATAATATACTGTCCAATCGGTGTCTGCAGTGTTTATACATCAAATTTTTGTACTGCTTGGAGCCTCGGCACAGGTGATGCCAAAAAAATAGTACTAGGTCCCAGATATAAATGTTAAATGGACTGCACTTATACAGCACTCTTCCACCTTAATGATGCTGAAAGTGCTTTACATTTTCCCTACATTCACCCTTTAACACACACACACACACACACACACTCATACACCAATGGTTACTGCTGCCACACCTACTGGGAGCAATTTACAGGGATTAAAGTATTCCAGCCCCACCCCTGATTTCCGACCTGCAGCGTTTTGGGGGATTTTTTGTATTTTTTTTTTAAATAAACCCCATGGCTTTCCAGTGTGGTCATTCTCTGCCAATGATGACAAAGAAGTGTAACTGTCTGGTTCTGAAACTAACAGTATTAGCCAATCAGAAGAACAATGGGGCGGGTCTTAACACAACATTCCTCGATCAACTTTAGTGTAGTAGAGAGCAGCATGTCTTGGAGTGACGTATTTGAAGCCAGGGGAAAATACTCGGGGTGTAAAGATAAACTGATTTGAATTAGTTATCGACCTGTGGTGAATGAGATCAAAGTGAATTGGTCCATGGAGCCTGAATTGGTAAAACTGACTACGAATGGTCCGTTGGCCTGGATGTACAGGCACAAATTAGTTTCCTGTTCTGTTCTTTATATCTGTGGCCAAGTGGCTTAACAATGTCATAGCATTTATTTTAAAGGTGTCATTCCACTGAAAACCACTTTTCCATGCTCATTTTGGAATCTAATGGGTCACCCCGACTTACCAACACATGCCTTTGAAAGTGGTTTGTCACCTCCGCTGGCTGCATACTGCTTTCACAGAAAACAACAGGAACGAGGGACACAGAAAAAGCAGATTCGTCTGGTGACAAACTGACTTTAGCATCATCTCCGTGGGGTTAAGCCCATCCCTGGGAGCGAATCTGAAGTAGCATTAGCATTAGCATCTACGAGAGGAGACGTAGCCACAGTACCTGCTGCACTAACCGGAAAGAATAGATAAAAGGTAAATACACACACAGCGAGAGGGGATGGGGAGTGTTCCTTCATGCATTCTGAGCCAATCAAAGATGCCTCATCACCACATCATGGACATGTATGAGGAAGTACCGGTAAACTCTATTGTTCAACCTGAAGTCATTTTTCTACCGTGTAAAAACAGCTGGAAACAAAGCAATCTGGATGTTTTTTAAATAGAACCAACACACAATGTATTCAATAACAATGGAGAACACAGTAATATTAATGAAATAACCATGGAATGACAGCTTTAAAGAAATGTACGCACGTTGAAACTTCCAAACGAAGGTTTATCTGCTGATTTTTGCAGGTACAGGCAGAGGTAAAGTTAAAGGAAATGCCGCTCCTCATTTGCATAAAGTTGAAATTTCTCAACTTTTCCTCATCACTCACTTTGCGTCGCTCACCGTCACTGTCGCCTGAATCGTCCCTACTTTCCAGCGCACATAGACAATGAATGGCAGCTTGTTGCTTAGATTGCCCCTGTGGCTTTCGGTGTGATATACCACACTTTACAGTATTTTGATGTGATTGCACTACTAGTTTGGCCACAATTCTACATACAGCACCTTTAACTGCATTTGGATACAGATTCATACACATTCACACAAAAGAGCTTTTCACAATTACACCAAAATGCTAAATTTAGAACAGCCTACTTTTCAGGTCACGTGGCAACATTGAAATCAGACAAACTAATAGCAGCACTGTAACGTATATGCAGTTTCCTTGTAGAAGATCCCATTTCTAGCTTGTAATTTTGTCTTAAATATAATTTCAACTTCAGTATCATGGTAATAGCACTTTGGTTTGGTTTGTGCCAGAAGGACTGGATATGGTCATCAGTGTCACATGAAGGAAATTTTTATCATTACTTTACCTAAACCCGGAAAGGGATGCAGAGAAATGCTGACATGGGATATAATCTTGTAAACAAGACAGATTTATAGTTAAAATGTGTCCAAAGAACCTGTATGTGTTCTGCATTTGGTTGGTTGAAAGGAACCAATACCAGCGACTAACTTTCACACAAGTTTATGTTTATTAGCCTTTTTTTCTCAGCGGAATGAAAACATAAACATGCAGTTGTACATGGCATCAGTCAATCAGTCATAAAAGTACAAACCAGTGAATCAGCATATATATATATATATATATATATATATATATATATATGTGTGTGTGTATGTGTATATATGTATATATATAAATAATTACATTAACCTAATTGTAAGCCTATAGGCTAATAGTACATACTACTTAAGTAATCACAATTTAGCAATGTGATAGTAATAGCATTGCAGATGGCCCAAACTACTATGTGGGTGCTAGTTCCACTAATCCTGTTTTTTTTTTTTTGGCTGACTTAGAGGAATCTTCCATCATTTCAGTTCTATATTCTTCTTTTTGATTGAATCATATTAAAATGATGCTCCAATTTTATCCAATATTATTTGTGTGACAGCAGGTATCGACCATTGTAATGTGTTTGATTGTCCGAGCGTTCAGGCAACTATTGAATTAATAAATATTAATAAACAAATTTGGACGTCATTTGACATCAGTCCTATGTCCTTCATCACTAAGGTGATCATCACTAACTGACTCCAGAAAAAAAGAGAACATCTGTACATTTGATGAATTTATTACTCAGTGTTTGACACAAGTGAAGATCAGAGGAGCAGCGTTTGTACCTCCTTCATTCAGACCTGGATTAAAGAATGGGAGGCAGCAGCCAATGAAGGAGTAGATGACAACTGAAGAATCTCTATCAAAAAAGGAGACCAGACCTTCCTCATAATCCACAAACACCCCCACCTTCTGAACACCAGACTTCACAGAGAGACGGACAGAAGGATCAACACAAGCGTAATACTCATTTCTGTTTCTCAAACTGATGGTCCAGTGTCCGTTCTGAGGACTCTCCATGATCCATCTTTTCCTGTTGACGGACTGTCTGACTACTCCTAAAGTCCAGAGAGTTTTTCCTTTGACTTGAACCTCAAAGAAAAACCTGCCTGAAGAGAAGCTCTCCTTTCCTACAACATCATAATAAACAGAAAATCTCTGTGGGTTGTCTGGAAGGTTCTTTCTTTTATCACCATGATGAACCTGTTTTCCATCTTCAGACAGGATGAGTTCAGGATAAGCTGTATCTGGATCCAGAGTCAGATCCACCTCATACTGTTGGACTCTCTTCAGCTCAGCTTTAACCATCTTTGTTGTGTCTTCTGTGAGTTTATTCCCCAGTTCAGACAAAGCTCTCACCACAGTCCCCTCATATGATGGTGGACAGATGTCCTTTGTCCAGGTCTTCATGGATGGAGCAGCTTTTACACCTGTGAACCTCTGGACAAAGTGGAGGTGGTCTTCAGAGCCTGAGAGCTGCTCCACCTCAGTGCTTCTCTTCTCCAGTTCACAGATTTCCTGTTCCAGCTCTTTAATAAAGTCTTCAGCCTGTTTCTCGTTGGTTCTCTGCTTTTCTTGGATCTCCTCTAAAAACTGGTCCAGACTTCTCTGAACAGAGTCCATCAGAGCAGTGAAGACCTCCACCCCTTCTGCTGTCTGTCTGCAGCGTTCTTACTGAGCTCCACTGACTGTTGGATCTCCTGGATCTTCAGTCGTCTCTCCTGGATCATCTGCTGAATTTCAGCCTCTGTCTTCTTCAGCTCTGACTCCTGTTCTTCATGTTCTTCTTTCAGATGAGTAACATCATGACTTCTGTGGTCTGAGTAGGTGCAATCGTGACAGATACATGTGCTGTCAGTTTTACAGAACAGCTCCAGAGGTTTGTCATGTTTACCACACATCCTGTCTTCCAGGTTCTCAACAGGGTGGATCAGCTGATGTCTTTTCAGTCGTGGAAGTGGCCTTAAATATTCATATTAATAAGAAAAATTACCCCAAGGCTTTAGAGCTCATGAACCACAGCTTTGGACTAGAACAGCATGTAAAAAACCAAACACCGACTTGGAAACACCCTTGACTTAGTGGTAAGAATTATCATTGACAAGGTTGCAGTAATCAAAGTGCCCATATCTGACCATCACTGTGTGTACTTTGACGCCAGCCTTATGTTAACAGAGAACAGAAAACAGGCTGTTGTCAAAAAACAGGTATTGAATGACAGAGCTGAAGAAAAATTTATGAAGATAATGTGAGCAGTGGCGCCTAACAACCTAGACTGCTCTTTAAATTCCATGATGGACAATTTTAACAACACACTATCATCTGCTTTGGATGTTGTTGCTCCGTTAAGGGTTAAAAAGAAGTCAAATGACAGAATCTCCCCATGGCTAAGCAACAGCACTGTCAAAACAAACGAACCTGTAGGAGAGCTGAGAGAAAATGGAGAAGCACCAAACTCACAGTTGACTCTGTGGCATATAAACTTGCAATTACCACCTACAATCAATCCATTCGAGTTGCAAGAAAAGAGTACTTCTCCAAAATTATCACAGAGAATGCTGGAAATTCCAAAATATTATTCTCCACTATCAACAAGCAACTTAACACTCCACCACCCCCCTCCGGCCCTCTGCATCCAAGTGCGAGGAGCCGGCCGTGTTTTTTGAAAACAAAATAACGTCAATCAGGTCCAGTATTAACTCCACCACATTAACAGATTGTGTCTACAGTTCCTGTGGTGTGACCATGGGAACAGTCACCTGCATTACATCAGCAGAACTCTACACAACTGTCAGGGAATGTAACTTCTCAACCTCATGTGTCGACTCAATACCCACTGCATTTTTTAAGAGAATATTTGACAGTGTCTCAGATCATTTACTACAGATTATAAACACATCTCTCCTAACTGATATTTTTCCAGATGCCTTCAAAACAGCTGTTATAAAACCATTACTAGAAAAGCCAACCTTGACAGTAACGATTTGGCCAGTTTTCGTCCTATATCCAATCTCCTGTTAATGAGCAAAGTACTAGAAAATATATTCTCTGCTCAAATAAATCACTATCTCAAAGAAAATGACATCTTAGAGGAATTCTAATCAGGCTTCAGGGCGTGTCATTGCACTGAGCCTGCCCTCACCAAAATAATTAGTAACCTCAGACTTAACTCTGATGCAAAGAAGGTCTCAATCTTGGTCCTCCTTGACCTAAGCGCTGCATTTGACACAATCGATCATGACATCCTGATTAATCGTCTGGAAGAGCGTGTAGGTCTCTATGACAGTGTACTACAGTGGTTCAAAAGATATATTAGGGGAAGACAGTACTACGTCAGGCTTGGAGATAACGTGTCAAACAACATGACACATGCTATGGGTTTCCACAAGGGAGCTGCCTGGGTCTGCTACTGTTCTCCTTATATATGCTACCGCTTGGAGATGTTATTAGAAAACATAATGTTAGCTTCCATAGCTACGCGGACGACATACAAATATACATCTCCACAGAACCCAATGACATCACAGCCATCCATTCCATTACAAACTGCCTTATGGCAATAAATCAATGGATGAGCAGAAATTTTCTGAAATTAAATGAGGACAAAACAGAAATTCTACTTGTCGGTCCAAAAGCAAAAAGAGAAATGCTGATGAGTAGGATGGGCAAACTCACCTTCTGGATCAAACCAGACGTGACAATTCTGGGAGTCACTCTAGACTCAGACTTAAACTTTAAGTCCCACATAAAGAAAGTCACTAAAACATCATTCTTCCACCTTAGCAACATTGCCAAAGTGATACCAATTATAAATCAAAAGGTTGCTGAAAAACTGGTCCATGCTTTTATCTCCAGCAGACTGGACTACTGTAATGCACTCTTCACAGGCCTCCCAAAAAGCACCACAGACAGACTTCAGCTGATCCAGAATTCTGCAGCTAGGTTACTAACCAGAACTATGAAGAGAGAGCACATTACTCCAGTGTTGGTTTCCCTGCACTGGCTACCGGTAACCTACAGAATTGATTTTAAAATACTACTCCTCACTTATAAAGCCTTAAATGGAACAGGACCCAGTTACATTTCAAACTCACTGACCAGTTATGTACAAACTAGAACACTAAGGTCATCCAATGCGGGATTACTAGCGACTCCCAGATATATTACAAAGAAAATTGGGGATGCAGCCTTTGTTAACTATGCACCAAAGTTATGGAATACAATTCCAAAAAACATCAGGGAAGCCAGTTCACCAAGTATATTTAAAACTAAATTAAAAACATTTTTATTTTTATCAGCCTTTGAAGGGAGATAAAGAATGTGACCCCTTTCTTTACATTCTTTATACTCTTTATATTGTGTAATCAAATGTTAATATATTTCTGATTTACTCTATTGAAATTGTATAATGTATGTACAATCAGTTTACTATTCTTATTTATTGAAATTTTATAATGCATGTATAATCAGTTTATCTTGTACTTTTGTAATTTCATCTGTACTCTTGAAATTGTATTTCTTATTTATTGAAATTTTATAATCAGTTTATCTTGTACTTTTGTAATTTTATAATTTTGTGCAATCGAATTATAATGTATTTTTTATTTCACCCTGTCTTAAAAGTGTACTTTAGTTTTTAATCAATGTGAACCACTTTGGGCTACAGTGTCTGCATGAAAGGTGCTATACAAATAAAGATTATTATTATTATTATTTCTATAGGAGGATCAAGTAAGTCAAGTCCAAGCAGCACTTTAGTCAAGCAAGTTAAGTTTTCAAATAATCTGTAGTTCACCTAACCTGTTTTTCCAAGTCAATATCTTTTTAATGTAAACTGACCAGTTAATTAATCAGCTCAACATGAATGAATATTTAGAAAACATACTAGAGGACCGGTGATGGTCACACACATGCACTAAATATTAAAATATTTGGCTGCAAGACTAAAATATGCATAGATCTCATACAATGTTGACTCCCACCTGTGGAGTTAAAACAGTGAGAACAAATGCAGACAAATTTTTTAAAAAAGGAAAAAAAAAGAAAACAAACTAGTCAGTTTTATTTAAGCTCAGAGATGTAAATGCATTGTATGATCAAAAAAAGAGAACTGGTTCAAATTTGTGTACATAGTTGTCCTTATCTCAGTCTTGTATTTATTTTAATTTGTCTAATTTAGTTCCCTAATTAGCATTTTTTTTTTTACCATATGTGTTTGCATCAATGAGTTTAAACACCAGAGTAATACATATTAGCCTCAGAGTAGGCATAGAGTTTTGGTGTTAAAACTCAGCAGTGCAAACGCAAAAAAGAGAAGGAAACTAACTGTTGCAGACTAAGTGCCTTGCAAAACAACAGTCAGTACAGACGAAGACAGAGGCATTTAAGAGGCCCTAAATTACACTGAATACAACATAAGGACATGATGGGAAGAGAACAACTTTGCCTGGAATCAATGTTGAACATGTGCGTTGACATTACCTACACGGGCACCATAGTCATTACATTGAAAAAAAGTACTAGGAATGAACACGTTACGCTATACATGCCGAAACCTCTCGATGAGCGATACAATAAACAGAGTCATACCGGCTCGGACGGCGCCTGGGACAACAAGGTCCACGTCAGGGGTTGAGGAACCAGGACACCCTGATGTTAAATTGGCTACTGGAACAAGACATTCATGGAGCAGGGCAGAGAACATGGTACTGATGGAGTGTTACTACGGGAGTAACCCCAGTGAGAGAGGGTACATGCAGAGGATGTAGGAGAAATGGTTGCTTCGAAACCCCACACCCTCACTGACTAAGAAACAAGGTACAGTGTTGTACTTCATCCACGGTACAAAGATGCTACGGCAAGGGGGAGCCAGGACGACAGGTCAGCTTGGGGGTGGTTTCACCATCACCCCCAAATATCGAGATTGGGTCCCAAGGCTAAATAGACTAAACACAAGGGCAGCTGACCTGAGAAAGAGTACTGTCTACATGTTCACTCAGCCAATTACAAATGATCAAATAATGATAAATACTGATTATATTTCAATTATTTCAGTGTTGTATCTGTTCTTTTGGTCCATAGATATGGCTGCTGCCGGTCATGTCCGATCTGAAGATCAGTTCCTGTGTTCCATCTGTCTGGAGGTCTTCACTGATCCAGTCTCTACATCATGTGGGCACAACTTCTGCAGATCCTGCATCTCTGAACACTGGAGGGTTAATGACCCATAGTGTGTCCTTTGTGTAAAGAGGTTTTCAACATAAAACCTCAGCCGAAGATCAACACATTCATCAAAGAGATGGTGACTCAGTTCAGACGTGAAGCTCAACATGAACCAAACATCTCCAGCTCAGACCAACAAGCTGCCAAACCAGGAGAAGTTCCCTGTGACGTCTGCACTGAAACTAAACAGAAGGCCCTGAAGTCCTGCCTGGTGTGTCTGACCTCCTACTGTCACACTCATCTGGCAGGCAGGACTTCAGGGCCTTCTGTTTTGTTTTAGTACAGACATCACAGGGAACTTCACCTGGTTTGGCAGCTTGTTGGTCTGAGCTGAAGATGTTTGGTTCATGTTGAGCTCCGTGTCTGAACTGAGTCACCATGTCTTTGATGAATGTGTTGACCTTCAGTTGAGGTTTTGTATAGAAAACCTCGTTACACATGGGACACTTGTAGATCTCTTTATTATCCCAGTATTCAGAGATGCAGGATCTGCAGAAGGTGTGTCCACATGTCGTAGAGACTGGGTCAGTGAAGACCTCCAGACAGATGGAACACAGGAATTTATCTTCAGATCGGACATGACCGGCAGCAGCCATATCTGTGGACCAAAAGAACAGATACAACACTGAAATATTTGAATTATAAATCCGTGTTTATCATCATGTGATCATTTAAAATAAGACTCATGAAAGCCATTTATGGTCTTCAGCTTTATAGCAGTGATACAAATCCATGGCATCAGTGTAACATTTATATTTAAAAGTGTAGTAAAGTGTAAACAAAATCAGGAACAGACATAGAACCAAAGTCCACACCATCTAAAGGCCATGGGCTGGAATAATATAGAATATGTGTAAATACTGTTGGTATATCCATATGGTTCAGAGTTGGGATGCAAATCATCAATTAATTTACAAGTCACTTGGTTGACCTTTTCAATCAATTAAGGATGAGCTGTGAGAACCTCTTTCAATGGTGTCTACAAGAATAAAAGCTAAATATTGTTAATATACTTCATGAAAAAAATCATGTCATGTTGGAAACGGTTCACATCTATTTGAACATACATTGTGCAGTGGGGCAGTTTAGGAGAAATGGGCGTTTCTGACTTTTTTCTGACATAATGGAGCGAGGTGTGTGTGTGTATCTGTGTGTGTGTGTGTCAGGAAATTCAATCAATTAGTGAGCATTTGTTGGTTTCCTTCATAATTTTAATTCTGTGCAAGCATCATGGGCTGGTGCTGTCAGAGCCTCCAGAGAAGTGAAAATGAATGTTTTTGTGGTTGTAAGAATGTAAACCTGTACCAGCAGAAATGCTGCGCTCATCCATGCACCTAAAACCCTTCTAACAATTCAGTGCCAGGATCCGGTCTATAGTTGTGTTTCCATTAGTTTTTCGCAAAACAATAGTGATATTCCTAAAATTTTGACAAAGTATATTTGTGCTTTGAACGTGTTTCCCTTGCCAGTTCTAGGCAGGAGCGTCATAACTCTCATGAAATATCATTCCGTGAGATTTCACTGCTGGAAGATGGACCTTTTGATGTCTTGATCACGCAGCATTTTTCTGCTTTTTGCCGTCTCTAAAATGGACCTGATGTTTTTCTCATGAATTATTTCGAGAAAAGTCTCTGTGTCCTCCTCTATCCATGTGTATTCCGCAATTTGCACTCCGAGAAAAGTGATCATGTGACCATGTATGTCATGTCTTGTGACGTATAATTTTTTTAGATATATTAGAGTATTGAAACGTCTGTAAAGCCAACTCATGAAAGTGTAAAAATCTTTTAGCGATATTTGTTTTTTGTATTTTTAAATTCAGGTGTTTCCATTACCAGCTTTTTATAGCGCTATTTACATTTTGCGAATTTCCAAGGGTAATGGAAATGCAGCATATAACCAGTAATGGAGTCACAGCGTGGACAAACCAGCCCTGCTGAAACTCGGCTTTGACAGTAATGAAGCTGAGTTTAAGCAGCAGCACCCTGTACTGTTGAAATAAACAAGGAAAAGGGAAATTAACCAACAGTTAATGTAAATTAATCAATCAAATTCTCATCGACAATTAATTGATAGTGGATTAATTGTTTACACCCCAAGTTGGCTTTCTGTTGGTTTATCCATGTGGTTCACTGTGAAATAACCATTATATGTTTGGATTTGTAGTGTGGTGTTGAAGCTGTGAATCAGCTCAGTTGGACTCACCGCTGTTTGTCAGAGACTCTGCTGAGACTGGAAACAGATCTGATGAAGTGAGTTTAAGGTTTGTTCTACAGTTCCACAGACATGTCTGCAGCTCTGCTCACACTGGAAACTACTTTTACTTATCACAAGGAAGTAATTTTTCTTCTGATGAATGTGTCTCCGCCTCTGATCTGTTTCCTGTTTGATGTTTTGGTGAAATCTAAATGTGTGTTATGTTACCACAACAAATATATATATATATATATATATATATATATATATATATATATATATATATATATATATATATATATATATATATATATATATATTTTATTTTTATTTTTTTAAATTAATTAATTAATTTTTTAAAGTGCCTTAAAACTGTTGATGCTTTATGCTTAATATAACCATGCATGGTCTGATGACCCAGAAAAACAACAGCAGGAAATGAACCAAACACCACAAAAAGGAAATAGACACTGACTTGAAACCCCACACAGTTGATCTACTAATCATGTAAACTGTATTTTGTAGAAAACTCCATGTCTAACTCTTCAGTTGTCTGAGAATATTGGAACATGCTGACTACAGTAGGACTCAGGAACAGAGTTGTTGCTGAACATTTTTATTGTCTGTTATTTTGATGAACAAAGTTGTAAAAATTTGGTTATAACATATTCTCCGTAATTTTAAATGGCATTTTTAATAAGACATATTTAGTAGGAATGAATGTTCAAAAACTCTGGAGTGATGGAGTGTCTGTAGTTCCTGATGGCTGATAATTGTTTTCTTCAAACACATCACTCCTTGTGTTTTCACTGTTTATCAGTGCATCACAGTTACTGGAGTTTTGAAAATAACTAAGGAAATTCAACAGTCTGATATTTAACACAAGCAAAGTTGCATCTAATTTCAGCTAAAGTCAACTAAACAACAAAACAGGACTTGATAATAATTAATAATTAGACTCCGCATTAATGGGGGCTACTACAGATGAATGAATGGAGAGTCATGTGACAGAAGTACAGGTGTTATCGAGTCCTGCATGATCCACGTTGCAAACTTGTACCCACGTACATTAGACCAGCTATCTGACTTGTGACACTTTTTCTACACAGTAAACCACTTATAAAGGCTTCATTTTTTAAAAATCTAAAACACTATCAGTTCTGCTCAATGACATTTGTAGCTGGATGTCAAGCTCCTTCAAAATAAAACAATCTGGTTGTAGATCATCATCATTTAACTTTACCTGTGGCCATATCCTGAAAACATTTTTTCTACTGGCCCCCACATGTTTTTTCTGTTTACTTGTTGGATACCTGACCAAGTACATTAGAGCTGTAATGATACACCAAGTCACAATCCAATTTGTATCACAATTTTTATCCCATGGTTCAGTACACCACACAATTTTTTTTAAATTTGAAAAGCCCTTTTATGTAAGCAACATTTACTCTTAACATAACATTTAACCAAATAATTTGGAATACTTAACAGGTTTGAACAGAATGAATAATATGAAGTATAATACAAATAACCAAATATTAAACTATTTTCTGTAACAGTGCCTATAAGACAACTAGTTTTGGTCAACTAGTCTTCACTTCCAAGGCAGCTGGTGAGTGGAATACTATCCCACAAAATTTAAGAGAGTCCACTTCATACAGATAATTTAAAACACATCTCAAAAAATGGCTGCTACACAATCAGATCTATCAGCACTAGTGATGTTCTCACGTCAAGTTTTATTTACTGAATTTTATGTTTTATGTTTTTACTGTCATGTTTTATATACTGAATTTTATGTTGTATGTCTTCATTGTTATGTTTTCATTTATTGCCAGGATCCTTCTGGATCACTATCATTAGAAATTAGCCTTTTGGCTAAACATGGATGCATTTACATTTTCCTTCTCTATAAAATGTTTATTAATGTACATTGTCCCTCTATAACAAATAAAGGTTATTAATAATCATCTTCATCATCATCATCATCATCATCATCATCATCATCATCATCATCACTAACCCTTTGTTCTGGATCAGAGAAAATGGGCGTATACCCAGTGCCATAAACATTCCAATTGTCATCGTTATTTATTGTGCATGGTCCGAATTCATTGGCAACTTTAATCTGAATACATCAAGTGTTCCCTGTCACTTACGGCAAATGGTGCAGGTCTCGTCTACAACATAGTTACATCCTTATGCCAGGTAACTGACCACTGGCCATCGGTCCAGTCCTTCTCCTCCTTGAGACACTTCCAACCTCGGCTCAGGCTTCGAAGTGTCTTGATCTACGTTTGAACCCAACAGTTTTAGTCTTCTCCCAAATGGATTGATTGATTTGCTTGCAATTTCATGACACCAGGGGACATATGTGTAGGTGCTTAATAGATAATTCATGTTTGTGACACTCAGTTTAAAACATGTTCTGCAAAGTTTGGGCTGATTTCTTCATAGATTCACGTTTTTTAAATTCCCCTGTTGATGGGTTTTATGAGCTGGAAGCCCAAATTATGTAAAAAAAAAAAAAAAAAAAAAAAAAAAAATATATATATATATATATATATATATATATATATATATATATATATATATATATATTAACAAATAAATACTTGAAATCGTTTAAAATATGGGGCCTTAATCTTTCATCTATGAAAGTTACAGTTTTTGAATGGAATTCTGGAAATAAATGAATTTTTCCATTATAGTCAAAATTTTTTTTAAATGACAGATATTATAATAATATGAACATATTAACTAGCTATACTCATATTGTTTTTGAAACTAATGCCATATACATGGGACACAGGAAGTGGACTTGGTGTGGATTTATTGTCTTTATGGGACACAAATAACGTTTTGAAGGTTACAAATGTAAATGACAGGTTCCAAACTTAGCCGTAAGAATAAGCTTGTGTGTTGAAAGTGAACTGTAGTGCATGAAATGTTGACTGAATTGACGTGAACTGTGTTTTCAGTAATAAGTCGTCCTGTAAATGTTTAGATCTAGATCTTGTGCACCCAGGGAAGAGAACTGTAACTAGTGTGATTATGAAAACCATTTTTACAGAACAGTTGGTACCAAAAGAGGGAGAGAATTTTAATTTAAAATTAATTCATTTTAATTTTATACAATTTCTTATTATAATACAATAAAGAAAGATGTCATTCTATTTCAATTTTTCAATGAATTTTATTTGTAATGTCTCATTCAACACCTCCTGTGAAGCAGCCATTCATTCTGGTTCAAAATCATGAATTTCTATAAACTAATTGATGAGTGTATGTTATTGTGTCATCTGTCATCCTCACTGTAGTGAGTGTATTACATAGACTATTACAGTTTTATATTTAAAAAAAAGAAAAGAAGGAACACAAGACAAATCAGTATATTTATTGAAGTTTCATATTGAACAGAGGAAATAATGGGAATATTTTCATCTATTTCTTCATATGAGTTGAAGGGTTGTGACTTATAAAATTGATTGATTTTCAACTTAAATTTAATCAGAACAAATTTTTAAAAATTATAAATATTTTTGAACTTAAATATTATAGTATAACCTCGATCTGAGCTGATGGGAAATAATTACGGTTTAAAATAATAATAATAATAATAATAATAATAATAATAATACATAAATAGAAAAATAAATTTAATGGTTTTTCTCATTTCAGATGAAGACATTGTATGACTGTACTCATGAAATTATTATTGAATATTTAATTCTTCAAGGGCCTCATGTACAAAGGCTTCGTACGCCGTTTTCCACACCTGTGTTCAGATGAAGAAAGAGTGAATTAACTAGAAATGTGCGGTCCTCCACAACAAATCCATATCTGGTGCACACACATTTCTAGTGCTTTGGAACCTACGTTTGATGAGTTTCTTAGTGTTTGACACGAGTGATGATCAGAGGAGCGGAGTTTGTACCTCCTTCATTGTTACATGGACTGAAGAATGAGAGGAGTTTATCATCGAAGCAGCAGCCAATGAAAGAGTAGATGAGAATGGAAGTATCTACATCATAAAATGAGACCAGATTCTCCTCATAATCCACAAACACCCCCACCTTCTGAAGACCAGACTGCACAGTCAGACGGACTGAAGGACCAGCACAAGCTCTGAACTCATTTCCATTTATCAAACAGATGGTCCAGTATCCATTTTGAGGACTCAGTGGGATCTTTGCTTTCCTGTTGATGGACTCTCTGGCCACTCCTAAAGCCCAGTCAGTCTTTCCTTGGATCTGAACCTCGAAGTAAAATCTGCCTGAAGAGAAACTTTGCTTTCCTAAAACATTGCAACAATCAGAGAACCTCTGTGGTTTGTCTGGAAGGTTCTTCCTTTTATCACTATAATGAACCTGTTTTCCATCTTCAGACAGGATGAGTTCAGGATTTGCTGTATCTGGATCCAGAGTCAAATCCACCTCATATTGTTGGACTCTCTTCAGCTCAGCTTCAAACACCTTCTTCATGATTTCTGTGAGTTTTTTCTTCAGCTCAGACACAGCTTTCACCACAGTCCCCTCATGTGATGGACAGACGTTGACCTTTGTCCAGGTCTTCATGGATGGAGCAGCTTTTAGACATGTGAACCTCTGGACCAAGTGGAGGTGGTCTTCAGAGCCAGAGAGCTGCTCCACCTCAGTGCTTCTCTTCTCCAACTCACAGATTTCCTGTTCCAGCTCTTTAATAAAGTCTTCAGCCTGTTTCTCGTTGGTTCTCTGCTTTTCTTGGATCTCCTCTAAAAACTGGTCCAGACTTCTCTGAACAGACTCCATCAGAGCAGTGAAGACCTCGACCCCTTCTGCTGTCTCTCTGTCTGCGGTGTTCTTACTGAGCTCCACTGACTGTTGGATCTCCTGGATCTTCAGTCGTCTCTCCTGGATCATCTGCTGAATTTGAGCCTCTATCTCCTTAAGCTCTGACTTCTTTTCTTCATGTCTGTACTGAGCCACCATCTCTTTGATGAACGTGTTGATCTTCAGTTGAGGTTTTATATTGAAAACCTCTTTACACATGGGACACTTATATGGGACATTAACCCTCCAGTGTTCAGAGATGCAGGATCTACAGAAGTTGTGTCCACATGATGTAGATACTGGATCAGTGAAGACCTCCAGACAGATGGAACACAGGAACTGATCTTCAGATCGGACATGACCGACAGCAGCCATAACTATGGACCAAAAGAACAGATTCAACATTGAAATAATTTAATTGCACTGCTCAAAAAAACAAAGGGAACTATTACACAACACAATGTAACAACAAGCCAATCACACTTTTGTGAAATCAAACTGTCCACTTAGGAAGCAATACTGACTGACACGTGTTGTGCAAAATGGAACTAGAAAAGCACTGTGAGAGCGCAGACCTCCGCCAAGGTAGACCCCCCTCACCCCGATCACCCCCAGTTCTTCCTGTTCACATTTCCAACATATCCTGAAAATGTAATCAAAATCCGTCCATAGGTTTTCGAGTTATCTTGAACACAGACAAACAGATAATCGCTGGCAAAAGCGTAACCTCCTTGGTGGAGGTAATAAACAACAGGTGGAAATAGAGGCAATTAGCAAGACACCCCTAAGAAAGGGGTGGTTCTGCAGGTGGTGACTTCTCAGTTCTTATGCTTTGCTTTTTTAGCCTGTCTTGTTCAATATCAGCAGAATGACTTCTTTTAGTGCAGAGCAAATTTGCTTTTCTAAGGGAGACTTCATAATGTATATGACACTAATCTTGGTATTCGACTGACTTTATTATGAGTTTGGATAAATCACATTTCAATGCCGGACTTGACGAGGAAGGATGGGCGGATGCTGTAATGTATCAGCATTACTAGCGATACCAACCATGTAGCAACAACAATAGCAACCACAACCAGAACAATAAATGGGCAAAAAATAAATTAATTACTACAACTACTACTACTATGAGAAAATGAATCAGATGTATTTGATGAGAAAGACAAAAAGTATAATCAGAACATCACAAAAAACAACAGCAGCTTTTCATGTTAATCTTATGCATCAGAGTTACTTTAAGGGCATTACATTAAAGTTTACATTTGACTTCTGGTGATAATTTTTGTGATCTTGTTGTCAGCATGTTTATCTATGTAAAGTATTTAATAAGAATATTTCATTCATTCAAATTTGGCATCGGAGGTTGCGCCAGACATTGTTTATTGTCTGTCATTTTGAGGGACAAGTTTGAAAAGAATTAATGAGACCCTGTTACTTTGACATTTAGTGCCAGCAAAGTAGCATCTAATTTCAGCGAAAGTCAATTAAACAATAGCTGACAATGACTAATAGTCAGACTCACCATCAACAGGAGGTCTACTGTGGACTGACGGAGTCAAGTGACAGAAATACCGGTGATAGTCCTGTCCGGTCCATCTTACAAACCCACCTGCCTACATTAGACCTTAAACCATATCCTTCGTTAAAGAGTGTGTCTACGTATTAACTCACTTTTAAGGGCTTTATTTTTGGCTAAAACACACACCATCAATTCTGCTCAGTGACACCTGTGCCCGGATATGTTTCTTCAAAATAAAAAGAATCCAGCTGAGTGGCTCAACCACAGTTCCATGGTTTCGTTCATGAATCTGCTTTTTTTACATTTAAAAAAATTTTATTATTTTTTTTTAATTTCTTGTCCCACTACCTGTCCAGACTTCATTTAACTTCACCTGTGCTTGTGCCCCTGAACTATTTTTGGATTTTTTTTCTGATCCCCACATGTTTTTGTGGTTTATCCCATTGGATACCCGACCTGGTCCAGGACTTTGCAGTGTTGTGATCAGTGGTGCTGCAGGTTCTGTTTACAGATAGACCAGTGATCCTGTCAGTAGGTTTGAAATGAAACTTTCTTAGGTAAATTATCCTGAGTTTTTGTGAAAGTGACGAACAGCTTTCAAAATTTTCCATCATCTTAAAAAAAAAAAAAAAAAATCCACAGATGACGGAATATTTCCAGTTAATGTGACCTCTGTCTAGGATGTTATTTTAGTGTTCCCTTTATTTTTGAGCAGTGTATATAAATAGGGTTCATCATCATGTGAAGTCCTTTATGGCCTTCAGATAAGTGTGACTGCTCAGTCACATGACTCTACCACAGTGATACAAATCCATGATGTCAGTCTAGGACTTTGACATTGAAGTGTAACTGTAGAAAATATTAGTGTAAAGAAAATCAGGAACAGACATTGAACCAAAGTCGAGACCATGTAAAGGTCATGGACTAATAATATGGAATATATTTAAATACTTTTGTTTTATCCATACGGTTCACAATGAAAGGAACCATTTGAGGAGAGTTGGTGTGAAATGAATAGAGTTGTATTTACATGTTTGGAGTTGAAGTGTGGTGTTGAAGCTGTGAATCAGCTCAGTTGGACTCACCCTGTTTGTCAGAGACTCTGCTGAGACTGGAAACAGATCTGATGAAGTGGGTTTAAGGTTTGTTCCACAGTTCCACAGACACGTCTGCAACTCTGCTCACACTAGAATGAACTTTGACTGTCATAAATGGGCAAATGATCTTTGTTCTGTTCAGTGTGGCTTTGCCTTTGAACTGTTTCCTTGTTTATGTGATGGTGAAATTCATGTGTGTGTTGTTTTATCACAGAGCACAGATGATATGTAGAAGGGTTCTGGTTCTGTAAAACCATGTGTGGACGTTGGAATGTTTAGAAACAGCAGTCAAGGCATTATCTGTATGGTCAGTTATTGCCGTTGCAGTTGAGGTTCTAAAACATGAACAGAATCCATTTGTTAGTGGATGTTTGACATGAATGAACATGTCTGATTAAAGTGTCGCTGACATGATTATACAACTATATATAATTTCAAAGCTCATCATGTCAATTCACACATACATTACTAATGACAACACTGCAGATTTAATGATATTCAAATTGGCCATCTACAAATTTGACATACTTATTTCCGGGTAGCCTGAACTTTGACCTGTGACATCAGTGGAGGAAGACTGCTCTGCTCATGTGGAAATATGGACTACACAACCGCAGCAATTCCAGCGACAATTTAAGTGATTTTTCAGTAGAAATAGGAGAAGCAACAGGTGATTCAGTTGAAGAGGAAAATATTATTCATATCAATTTGAGCCATAAGTGGAGGAAGAACAGCTAAACTATGCAGACATTGACTGGGATCGGACAGCTGCACAGCACAGAATGGTAGGCATACTTAGTCTAAAATATAAACTCCCACAGATTTACTTAAGAGCCTTATTCCTACACATTCAGAATAGTCAGGATTTTCCATTATCCATATATGAAGCTCTTTCTGAACTAAAGACGGCTGATTGAGCCCTAGTCCACTGCGCAGATTACAGCCAATTCCATGGGAAAAATAAATGTTACTGTGGACCAGTACGATTGAAATACTATTAAGAGATTCAGGATCTGCAGAAGTTGTGTCCACATGTCGTAGAGACTGGATCAGTGAAGACCTCCAGACAGATGGAACACAGGAACTGATCTTCAGATCAGACATGACCAGCAGCAGCCATATATATGGACCAAAAGAACAGATACAACACTGAAATAGTTGAATAACATAATCGGTTTTGATCGTCATGTGATCATTTAGAACAGGGGTGTCAGTATTTTGCATGTTTTATAAAGTTCTCTCTTCCACACACCTGGAAACATATTATCAGACTTCCCCTGAACTTAATGATGACCTGGTCATTCATTGAACCAGGTGTGGTGGAAGAGGGACAGGCAGGATACTGGCCCTTGAGGACTGGAAATGGACACCCCTGATTTAGAATAAAGAGACTAATAAAAGTCCTTTATGGTCTTCAGATAAGTGTGACTGCTCAGTTACATGACTACAGCAGTGATACAAATGACATTAGTCCAATACTTTCTTTTAATTTGTAAATGTTCAGGAAGTTCATTGAAGTGTAACTGTAGAAAATATTAAGGTAAAGACATCCAAGAACAGAAAGAACCAAATTTCAGACCAAAGGCCATAAGTTGTAATAGTATAGAATATATGTAAATATCGTTGGTTTATCAATGTGGTTCTCAGAAGGGATGCAAATGATCAATTAATGCATTAGTTGCTTGACCTTATTGATCAATTAACGATTCATTTACATTTAAATTAATTTAAAAACCTCTATATTTCTTTCAATAGTGTCTACAATAAAAGCTAAATATTGTTCATAAATGTCATGAAAAAATAATCTGATATCCCTTAATAATGGATTTATTGAACCATTGGAAATATTTCAGGCAGTGAAATGTATGTAGCTGAACACAATCAACTCAATAAACAAACTCTGAAATAGGGCAGTTTAGCAGAAATGGACGTTTAACTTATTTCTGACATGATGAGCAAGAGAGCGGTGTGTGTGTGTGTGTGTGTGTGTGTGTTACTGTCAGGGGGAAAGGTTTGTGCACAGATCAACTACACATCTATGACTTGTCAGATAGTCAACCAATGACATGTATATGTTCCATACATGATCTGTGTCAACTGGAGAACATCAGCCAAATGATGTCTTCAGATTTTGTTTTTGACATTCAGACCTAATAAATTATGGGAGGAATTATTAAAAACGTAAAAAACAGGAGTGTTGACAGCTGTGTAAATGGTTGAAAAGGTTCACAGTGCTCGATGAAAAAAAGCCTCGTCTTTTTTTGGACTTTTTTACACTAAAGTTTGTGGCTTTCTTTCTTTATATATTATTATAGTATTCTACTGGTCTGATCCATGTCAGATTGAATTGACGTAAAATGATAAAATGATATTAATTTCCTTGACTGTTAAAATCTTCATATGTGGTGAACGTTTACATCCAAGAGAACCCCAAAGAGAAGCACTTAAGAGAAGCACATTTAAAGTGATCTGAGACTGATTCCAATACGTTGTAAGTATTAAAATTAAACCAGTGTCATTGTCATTTCAAACTACCCCAACAAGAAGCACTTACTCAGTGTAATAATCAAGTCAGTGCTCAGGTTAGGGTAATATTAATGACTGGTTTTAATTCAGAGTCCACATTCAGCCCAAAATGACATAAAGTGGCTGCACCAATAAAATAGTATCGATAATAGGATGAGGATTTATAAATATCACCTGCAAAGTTCTGTGTTTTTCACTGAAAAAAGTCAAATTCTATAATTTACCTGAAATTATTTTAATTGTCCTGGCTGTGATGAACATTCACATCCAAGAGAACCCCAAAGAGAAGCACTTATGTTTGAAACAGTCATCAGTGCTTCCATTTGAAGTGATCTGAGACTGATTCCAATACATCGTAAATATTAAAATGAAACCAGTGTCATTGTCATTTCAAACTACCCCAACAAGAAGCACTTACTCTGTGTAATAATCAAGTCAGTGCTCAGGTTAAGGTAATATGAATGACTAGAGGCATATATCTATATCTACAGTGTTGTCCATAAAACAGTCTTAAATGTGCCTCTGATGCACAAAAGAAGTGTTATTTTTACAAACACAAAGCACCCCAAAATACCTTTTAAATTTTACACATTTTCTTGTATTATTATGAAATAATTGCAGAAAAAAAATGTTTTTTGATAGTCTTTAAAAGAAATAATAATAAAAAAAAAAGTAAATTGTTGACAGACCTGGACGTCAGTTTCCAACAACATTACCCCAACTAATAGCACTTACTGCAGTAAAAGTCCAGTCAGTACTTTTACTGGGGTAATGCTGATGACAAATAACTAGATTAGGAAAATGGTTCTTCATCCTCAGGTGAAAAATCACAGACATATAAACAACAGTTGAATTTGTTTGTGTGAAGAAAAGTTCATATCTAAGAGAACCCCAAAGAGAAGCACTTATGGAGGAAACAGACACAAGTGCTTCCATTTAAAGTGATCTGAGACTGATTCCAATATGTTAGAAATATTAAAATGAAACTAGTGTCATTGTCATTTCAAACTACCCCAACAAGAAGCACTTACTCAGTGTAATAATCAAGTCAGTGCTCAGGTTAAGGTAATATTCACGACTAGCAGCATATATCTACGGTCACTAACGACATTTATTAAGTTCTTCTACTAGGGCAGGGGTGTCCAACATGTGGCCTGGGGGCCAAATCTGGTCCACCAAAGGGTACAGTGTGGCCTGTAGGATGAATATGTGAAATCTAACAGTTACACAAACATATTAACAATAAGTTTAGTTCAGTTTTGCTCATTTGTACTAAGTCAATCTGAAGTGGATCAGACCAGTAAGCCTCTGGTATGAATATGAAATATAAAAATTACACTGAAAATATTAATAAAGATGTTCAGTCTAATGTGGTCAGACCAGTAAAATAATATTAGAATAATCAAGAAATAATGAAAAATGATCGTTTTCTTCCATTTTACTGTTTGGAAAAAAAAGTGACATTTCACAAAAAAAATTACATTTGGAAACAAAAAAAATGAAGAACCTGAAATGTCATAGGAGAAATATGTGGATTTAAAAAAAGCAATCTTCCCCTTATCAGAAAAAGAAATGAAAAGTTCACAACCAAATCAAGCCCAAAGAGAAGCACTTATGGAGGAAAGAGTCATCAGTGTTTCCATTTGAACTGATCTGGGAATGATTTCAGTCACATGTTCACCTGCCAATAAAACCAATAGCATCTGACAGATGAATTATTTTTAAGTAAAGACTTTTCCAGAAGAAATGTGTGAAGTTTTGTATTCGGAAAATGGCTCTTCCACCTCAAGTGAAAAATCACAGACATATAAACAACAGTTGAATTTGTTTGTGTGATGAAAAGTTCACATCCAAGAGAACCCCAAAGAGAAGCACTTATGGAGGAAACAGTCACAAGTGCTTCCATTTAAAGTGATCTGAGACTGATTCCAATACGTTGTAAGTATTAAAATTAAAACGGTGTCATTGTCATTTCAAACTACCCCAACAAGAAGCACTTACTCAGTGTAATAATCAAGTCAGTGCTCAGGTTAAGGTAATATGAATGACTAGAGGCATATATCTACAGTCACCAACGACATTTATTAAACCAGTGTCACTGCAGGAAAAGTCCAGTTAGTTCTTCTCCTAGGACAGGGGTGTCCAACATGTGGCCTGGGGGCCAAATCTGGTCCACCAAAGGGTCCAGTCTGGCCTGTAGGATGAATATGTGAAATCTAACAGTTACCCAAACATATTAACAATAAGTTTAGTTCAGTTTTGCTCATTTGTACTAAATCAATCTGAAGTGGATCAGACCAGTAAAATACAGTGGGTCCAATCCAGCCTCTGGGATGAATGTGTGAAATACAAACATGACACTAAAAATATGAACAAAGATGTTCAGTCTAATGTGATCAGACCAGTAAAATAATATTATAATAATCTAGAAATAATGAAAAAAAATGTATATTTTTCTTAAAAAGGGGAAATTCCACAGAAGTATTTTCAAACTAAAAAATATGATCAGCATGAAATGTCCAAAGAAAAATATGTGAAATGTTACCATTTTCTGCCTCTTATTAAACAGATGTTCACAACCACAACAAGCCTAAAGAGAAGCACTTATGGAGGAAAGAGTCATGAGTGCTTCCATTTGAACTGGTCTGGGAATGATTTCAGCCACATGTTCATCTGCGAATAAAACCAATAGTATCTGACAGATGAATTATTAGGGAAAAAAAGACTTTTGTAGAAGAAAAAAAAAGTGTGAAAAGTTTTGGATTTGGAAAATGGTTCTACGTCACCAAGTGAAAAATCACAGACATATAAACAACAGTTGAACTTGTTTGTGTGACGAAAAGTTCACATCCAAGAGAACCCCAAAGAGAAGCACTTATGGAGGAAACAGACACAAGTGCTTCCATTTAAAGTGATCTGAGACTGATTCCAATATGTTAGGAATATTAAAATTAAACCAGTGTCATTGTCATTTCAAACTACCCCAACAAGAAGCACTTACTCTGTGTAATAATCAAGTCAGTGCTCAGGTTAAGGTAATATGAATGACTAGAGGCATATATCTACAGTCACCAGCGACATTTATTAAACCATTGTTACTTACTGCAGTAAACACAGTCAGTTCTTCTACTAGGGCAGGGGTGTCCAACATGTGGCCTGGGGACCAAATCTGGTCCACCAAACAGTCCAGTCTGGCCTGTGGGATGAATATGTTAAATACAAACATTGCACTGATATGAACAAATATGTTCGATCTAATGTGGTCAGACCAGTAAAATACTATCATAATAATCAATTAATTATTAAAAACATGCACATCTGCCAATTAAACCTATATGAATGACTTGAGGCATATATTTACAGTTGTCCAGAAATTGTGCTTCTGATGCACAGAAGAATCCACAAGTAATATTTTTTACAAGCACAAAGTACCCCAAAAATACCCTTTACATTTTACATATTTTCTTGTATTATTAGGAAATAATTGCAGATTTTTGTTTTGTTAGTGTTTATAAGAAATAAAAAAAAAAAAGTAAATTGTTGACAGATCTGGACGTCAGTTTCCAACAACATTACCCCAACTAATAGCACTTACTGCAGTAAAAGTCCAGTCAGTACTTTTACTGGGGTAATGCTGATGACAAATAACTAGATTGGGAAAATGGTTCTTCATCCTCAGGTGAAAAATCACAGACATATAAACAATAGTTGAACTTGTTTGTGTGATGAAAAGTTCATATCTAAGAGAACCCCAAAGAGAAGCACTTATGGAGGAAACAGACACAAGTGCTTCCATTTAAAGTGATCTGAGACTGATTCCAATATGTTAGAAATATTAAAATTAAACCAGTGTCATTGTCATTTCAAACTACCCCAACAAGAAGCACTTACTCAGTGTAATAATCAAGTCAGTGCTCAGGTTAAGGTAATATTCACGACTAGCAGCATTTATCTACGGTCACTAACGACATTTATTAAGTTCTTCTACTAGGGCAGGGGTGTCCAACATGTGGCCTGGGGGCCAAATCTGGTCCACCAAAGGGTCCAGTCTGGCCTGTAGGATGAATATGTGAAATCTAACAGTTACACAAACATATTAACAATAAGTTTAGTTCAGTTTTGCTCATTTGTACTAAGTCAATCTGAAGTGGATCAGACCAGTAAAATACAATGGGTCCAATCCAGCCTCTGGTATGAATATGAAATATAAAGATTACACTGAAAATATTAATAAAGATGTTCAGTCTAATGTGGTCAGACCAGTAAAAATAATATTAGAATAATCGAGAAATAATGAAAAATGATCGTTTTCTTCCATTTTACTGTTTGGAAAAAAAAGTGACATTTCACAAAAAAAATTACATTTGGAAACAAAAAATATGAAGAACCTGAAATGTCATAGGAGAAATATGTGGATTTAAAAAAAGCAATCTTCCCCTTATCAGAAAAAGAAATGAAAAGTTCACAACCAAATCAAGCCCAAAGAGAAGCACTTATGGAGGAAAGAGTCATCAGTGTTTCCATTTGAACTGATCTGGGAATGATTTCAGTCACATGTTCACCTGCCAATAAAACCAATAGCATCTGACAGATGAATTATTTTTAAATAAAGACTTTTCAAGAAGAAATGTGTGAAGTTTTGTATTCGGAAAATGGCTCTTCCACCTCAAGTGAAAAATCACAGACATATAAACAACAGTTGAATTTGTTTGTGTGATGAAAAGTTCACATCCAAGAGAACCCCAAAGAGAAGCACTTATGGAGGAAACAGTCACAAGTGCTTCCATTTAAAGTGATCTGAGACTGATTCCAATATGTTAGAAATATTAAAATGAAACTAGTGTCATTGTCATTTCAAACTACCCCAACAAGAAGCACTTACTCAGTGTAATAATCAAGTCAGTGCTCAGGTTAGGGTAATATTAATGACTGGTTTTAATTCAGGGTCCACATTCAGCCCAAAATGACATAAAGTGGCTGCACCAATAAAATAGTATCGATAATAGGATGAGGATCTATAAATATCACCTGCAAAGTTCTGTGTTTTTCACTGAAAAAAAGTCAAATTCTATAATTGACCTAAAATTATTGACATTTTATTGACTGTGATGAACATTCACATCCAAGAGAACCACAAAGAGAAGCACTTATGTTTGAAACAGTCATCAGTGCTTCCATTTGAAATGATCTGAGACTGATTCCAATACATTGTCAATATTAAAATTAAACCAGTGTCATTGTCATTTCAAACTACCCCAACAAGAAGCACTTACTCTGTGTAATAATCAAGTCAGTGCTCAGGTTAAGGTAATATGAATGACTAGAGGCATATATCTATATCTACAGTGTTGTCCATAAAACAGTCTTAAATGTTCCTCTGATGCACACACAAACACAAACCATCCCAAAAATACCCTTTAAATTTTACACATTTTCATGTATTATTATGAAATAATTGCAGAAAAAAATACTTAGTGGTTATAAGAAATGAAAAATAAGTAAATTGTTGACAGATCTGGACGTCAGTCTCCAACAACATTACCCCAACTAATAGCACTTACTGCAGTAAAAGTCCAGTCAGTACTTTTACTGGGGTAATGCTGATGACAAATAACTAGATTGGGAAAATGGTTCTTCATCCTCAGGTGAAAAATCACAGACATATAAACAACAGTTGAACTTGTTTGTGTGATGAAAAGTTCACATCCAAGAGAACCCCAAAGAGAAGCACTTATGGAGGAAACGGACACAAGTGCTTCCATTTAAAGTGATCTGAGACTGATTCCAATATGTTAGAAATATTAATATTAAAATGAAACCAGTGTCATTGTCATTTCAAACTACCCCAACAAGAAGCACTTACTCAGTGTAATAATCAAGTCAGTGCTCAGGTTAAGGTAATATGAATGACTAGAGGCATATATCTACAGTCACCAACAATATTTATTAAACCATTGTTACTTACTGCAGTAAAAACAATCAGTTCTTCTACTAGGGCAGGGGTGTCCAACATGTGGCCTGGGGGCCAAACCTGGTCCACCAAAGGGTCCAGTCTTGCCTGTGGCATTAATGTGTGAACCCTAACTATTACACAAACATATTAACAATAAGTTTAGTTCAGTTTTGCTCATTTGTACTAAGTCAATCTGAAGTGGAGCAGACCAGTAAAATATAATGGGTCCAATCCAGCCTCTGGAATGAATATGTGAAATACAAACATTACACTAAAAATATGAACCAAAATGTTCAGTCCAATGTGGTCAGACCAGTAAAATAATATTGTAATAATCTAGAAATAATGAAAGAAGCAAATTTTTTCTCTTTTTTTACCTATAAAAAAGTGAAAATATGCAAAAATGTTGACATTTACAAACAAAAAATATGAACAATGTGAGATATCTTTACAGAAATATTTGGAATTTTACCAATTTTCTGCCTGTATTAAAGAGAAATTGAAAAGCTCACAACCAAATCAAGCCCAATGAGAAGCACTTATGTAGGAAACAGTCATCAGTGCTTCCATTTGAACTGATCTGAGATTGATTCCAATTCGTTGTAAATATTAAAATTAAACCAGTGTCATCTGTCATTTCAAACTACCCCAACAAGAAGCACTTACTCAGTGTAATAATCAAGTCAGTGCTCAGGTTAAGGTAATATGAATGACTAGAGGTACATATCTATAGTGTCGTCCATGTTTGATAATGGAGAAAGGTTCACATCTAAAACAACCCCAAAGAGAAGCACTTATGAAAACCAAACTCACCAGTGCATCTATTTGAGGCCATCAGAATATGAATTACAAACATTTCTTCATTTAGTCACCAATTTCTTTCTCTAAATCAATCCAGTGTAACATGTTATCAGTTTTTCTGTCAGTGTGGGTTACCTCTCTTATCCACTGCTGTTCTTTTGCTGCCTCTTCTGTATCTTGTCTGGTCAGTTCTTGTTGGTCTCAGCCCAAATGGGTCCTTTTATAGCCAATGCTTGGTGGTGCCGCTACGACAAAACTCCACCTTCTTTAATGAGGTATCAACGATCTCCACGATGGCCCATTCAGGTTTTTGTCCTCCAACAATGGACAATCACCTTCTTCCTATCAGTCATTCCTAATTTAATTCAACACTTTCACACCTTGCTTTCCCGGCTCCACACTGTAAAAAAAAACAACTCTAGTTGTTTTAAGGATAAAAAAAAAAAGATCTGTCAGCTGTGGTTACCAGAATAATAAATACACAAGAACTCATATTTACAGAGAAACATGTAGATTTAAAATTTTAGTTACATATTTAACACTGTATTTAAATAGTTAACGGACAACACTTATTCAGCATAGTTTCTACATCTTTATGGTTTTTAAAGCATGTTCCAAATCCACCAGGTTCTACTCAGACACATTTAGGGTTCACTTTCCAACAAGGACAATGTCACATGTGGACATTTGAAGCCAGTCATTGGACACCCTGTTCTATCACCTTTGTTAAACATTTTTTAAAAATTCGTAATATAAGAAAATAGGCTGTTATTTCAATATCATAGTTTTGCAATTTAAACGATACCACATTTGTTTTTCATTTTACAGTTTTATTTTAACAAATCCATAGACACTAGGGCTGTGAAATTATTACAATTTTCATAGGGATTAATCATCCGGTTGCTTTTGATTAATTACAATTAATGATTATCAAAACACTTCATGTCAATCAACTGTTCTGTGTCATTGTTTGACTTTACAGTAACATGTTTCAGCTACAAACCTTGTATCTATTTGTTTTTTAGGACATTCTTTTCAATTGAAGGAAATTCATAAAGCATTACAAAAAACAGTTGTTCTACACCCCCACCCCCCCACCCCCAACACACACACAAACATACTTAACTGTACTTAAATACATATTTATACAACTGTCCCTGTTCACAATAGTGAATAAAAATTACATTTCTGTATGTTCACAACATGCTTATTTTAATGCCATATATTTATTTGACCTTTATACATTAGCAACAATACATAGATAGAAAATACATATAGTCATACAATATGGGCCATAGGAACCCAAGGCCCCCACCACTCCCACCCATTCCTACCTCTCGTCTATCCATGTTTACAAGGAGAATAAAGTAAATAAAAGAAAAATATTTATACATACACATACACACACACACACACACACACCCACGTATATTTTAGGGCAGTCAACACATTACAAGGATTAATCCATTATCATGATTAATCTGATTAAAATGTTTTAACGCAATTAAATGGAACAGTAGTTTACAGTTGTTTTCTTGAATATATTTAATAAACATATATATTTTTGCATATGTTTTGGATACTTTATCAAATTTTTGGGTGGTTTTCTTCTGTATTTTAGAAGAGTTTTTGAATATGGATATGAATATGGATTTTTCATCACTTTCACCTCCCTCGGCAGGACAGAACAGTCAATCAGCATAAAGTGTTTTCATCATGATTAATTACAATTAAATCAGAGCAACCCTGTGATTAATCTGATTAAAATTTGTAACCATTTGACGGCTGTAGTATGCCCTGTTTGTGTGTGTGTATGTGTGCTTATATATATATATATATATATATATATATATATATATATATATATATATATATATATATATATGTATGTATATATGTACACATGCATAGAAACATACCAAAAGTTACATAATCAAATGCATAATCTAGTGCCATTATCATGTGACCAGACAGCAGATTGACAGATAATCAGTATAGAGCGTAATCAAACAAGTATTAATGTAATCCACCCAAAGGAAGATATAGTTATAACACAAAAAAGAGTTGACTTAATCTAATTAACACCGAGTGCATTACAGGTTGAAGGAAATGTTTCAAATCAGTATATTGAAAGAATGTACACAGTCAATTTTGCAGTGTTAAATCAACACTTAGAGAGTTTATTTAACTTCTTCTAGAGTGTATTTGGTCCCATTGTCTCCAAATTAACACTGCAAAATCTACAGTGTAGGATGTTTTGGGCATAGGATGATTTGGCCTAAAACCTTCCAGACTACGATGTTTCGGACAAATCATATTTTCTTTTAATCCTAACCCTATCAATGTGAATGTATTGTATACATTTGTAATGTGTGATCATGTGTAAAATTCTTATGGACTCTTTCAAAAAATACGAGTATATATACTTACAATGGAATTTGTATAATTTTGATACTTTAATTTGAGTATATGGTATACATTTTTAATATGTGTTAGAGTGAATAATCCAATTAAATGCAAATAAACAAACTTTTGGTGATTGCTTTTGAAAATATAATTTGTCTGAAAAGTCCTAAGCTGCAAAGAGTGCAGTCCAGAACATCCAAGCCCGAAACGTCCATCCACCATATTGAAGAACCTTGAAGAAAAGGCCCCAAAGTCCATAAAATTCACCAAGTTTATGTTTCAGACTGTAGGTCAGCTTCTCTAATATTTGTTTGAACTAAACAAAAAAGTCTCGATTTACGCAAAAATGAATTCTTGAATTACACCAAAAAAAGTTGAATCATGTAAAAAAATAATTCTTGAATTACCAAAAAAAATCTTATTTTTCTTTTACATGTTTTTAGAGGGGCAGTTTTTGTCATGTACATGCCTTCTTCTGATAAAACAATTTGATGAGTTTTTTAAAGAAAACGCCGCCACCATATACCCTCTTTTCCCCAGTTTTTATTCCATATTTACTCTTATTTCACATGTTGCACACTTTTTCAACATTCACATTTGTTGTGAGTCATAGCTCTTCAGTGCACACACTGCCAAGACTTCAACAAATATCCAATCTGCTGTGTACCGTTTTCCATGGATTTGATTCTTCTAACTTTCATAGTAAGGTAGCCTCCATTATAGTGTGTGTGTGTGTGTGTGTGTGTGTGTTGGGGGGGGGGTTATCATTGCACTATTTCCCCTCCCGTGGAGGTGTTGAACAGGATCGTCTTCTTCTTTTCACTACCTCACAGGGGATCTGCGAATCATATGAATTTGGGTCAGGAAACTCTGGGGGGGGGGGGGGGGGGTGAGAACGACGCAGACTCAGAGTTTCTATGCGCTGACGAGTTCTCCTCGTATGGAGAGGAGACGGGGAGGGGTTGAGTTTCAGTTAAACTTCTAATGTCTCCACCTTTTTCTACATCTGAACACTACAAAAAATGCCCCATGTTAAAACAAAATAATACAAAGTAATTTTGCTTGAATTCTTTAATCATATTTTCCAGAGCTATTGTCTGTAGGTGATTCTGTCTGATCAGATATTTGGACTAGAAATGAGACAAATTCACTTGGTAAGTTTTTCCATTGTATGATCATGAACCAAGATCATTTTCACTTGTTACATTGGCACCATCCAAAGACAGTTCATCTAAATTGTCCATAGGTGTGAGTGTGATTGTCTATACACACACACACACACACACACACACACACACACACACACACACACACACATATATATATATATATATATATATATATATATATATATATATATATATATATATATATATATATATATATATATATATATATGTGTGTGTGTGTGTGAGCTGGTGCCTCATACAGGGTGTACCAACATGTATACATCAGTTAGGGAGTAAAATAGCAGGGTCACACTATGCTTTAGCAATGCTTAAGGATCGTAATGCTGAAGTGTTTAAATTTCTTTATGTGTTCTAGTGCTGAGTTCCAAGTTAAGTCAAAGTTCTCAGGAGCCCCTTTTAAATCGTATTTAATTTCTTCCAGACTAAAAAACATAATGCGTTCTTTAAGCCACGTTGATGCTGTAGGGGCTAGTGGTGATTTCCAGTCCAGTAAAATTCTTCTCCTCACAAGTACGGATTTAAAACTTATGATGTTCTTTGTCCACTTTGTGAAATTCTCATGATTTGGCATCATTTAGAATTGGTGAAGTAAAAGTGAATCACTTTAAGTTCTATTGAATTCAGCCTTGCACAAAATGTACTGCCATTAACTTTAGTGAGTGCCTCCTTCCAATCATTGTCACCTCCAGCTCTTACAGCCCAATTAACTACACCCGCTTCCCATGGAAACCTTTATTCAGAATTAACACAAATGAAATAGCTTTAATTCCAAATTATTTGATTCAGAATAAACAATTCTTAATTTAAAAAACATCATGTATCCAGTGAATGAAAAGTTAATTCCTTCAGCAGACCCTGCCCATCTTTAATTCTAAATAATTCCTGTTTGACAGTATTTATTCAAAAGTATTTCCTCTGTGAGGATGTGAACGCTCAGTCCTGAAGTCAAACCTCCTGAAATAATTGTGATGTAGTGGCTGATGAAATAAAAAATTACAGTGAGAGGCAGGAAAAGGCAGTAATGATGAGAAATGTGGTAAAAAGCTCTCAAGGCGTAGAAATTAGTTCTACCAAGCCTTTTTTAGCATCTGTGTCTCCATGTTTTCATGTTAGATTCTCTCCAATTTGTACAACTTTAGTTTTTATGCCCAAGGCCTTAATATTTTTCTTTTTCCATTTCTTCCACTCTGCAGCATAAGCTCTGTCTGCATAAAGGACAATGTTTTTGATGTTTTGATCGGCTTCTTTGATTTCATCGTACACTGAATACAGTGGTGAAAAAAAAGCCTGGGGGAAAGTAAGACTAGGGGTGACGTGTTTTTCCAGAGAACACAAGAATAACAATCAGCAGCCAAATGAACTTTAACCCTTAAAGACCCAAAACCAAATTATGTTGAAAAAGTCACTTTTTCTTCAGTTTTCTCTCTTTGAATTTACTCAGAATTTTAATGAACATCAACATAGTCAGTGGATTAAATATTGAAAAGTGGAGGGGAAAAATAAAAAATAAAAATGGCCAAAATTCAGAGGATGATATAATAAATGATGATAAATCACTGAAAGAGATTATCCAGAGTAAAATTAATTTTAGCTCAATTTTTTAGATGATTAGGAGTACATACATGTAGTTGACATCAAAATCACACCATTTAGATGTGTCCAAACTGTGTTAGCATGGAAGTGACTAGGGCATGTCTTTTTGCCAACCTCGCCTTCCTGCATCCTCTGCCCTCTGTGGCCACGCCTTCCTGCATCCGCTGCCCTCTGTGACCCCTCCCCCTGCATCCAGTGCCCTCTATGGCCCCGCCCCCTGCATCCCCTACCCTCCGTGGCCCCTCCCTCCTGCATCCGCTGCCCTCTGTGACCCCTCCCCCTGCATCCAGTGCCCTCTATGGCCCCGCCCTCTGCATCCTCTGCCCTCTGTGGCCACGCCTTCCTGCATCCACTGCCCTCTGTGACCCCTCCCCCTGCATCCAGTGCCCTCTATGGCCCCGCCCCCTGCATCCGCTGCCCTCCGTGGCCCCTCCCTCCTGCATCCGCTGCCCTCTGTGACCCCTCCTCCTGCATCCGCTGCCCTCTGTGACCCCTCCCCCTGCATCCAGTGCCCTCTATGGCCCCGCCCCCTGCATCCTCTGCCCTCTGTGGCCACGCCTTCCTGCATCCGCTGCCCTCTGTGACCCCTCGCCCTGCATCCAGTGCCCTCTATGGCCCCGCCCTCCTGCATCCGTTGCCCTCTGTGGCCCCTCCCTCCTGCATCCGCTGCCCTCTTTGGCCCCTCCCTCCTGCATCCGTTGCCCTCTGTGGCCCCTCCCTCCTGCATCCGCTGCCCTCTGTGGCCCCTCCCTCCTGCATCCGCTGCCCTCTGTGGCCCCGCCCTCCTGCATCCGCTGCCCTCTGTAGCCCCACCCTCCTGCATCCGCTGCCCTCTGTAGCCCCACCTCCTGCATCCTCAGAGACTGTCCCTGAAGTACACACCTACCTGACGTGCAGGCCGCACATGTGCAGTACGGTCCGTTGCCCTGGCCGCTAAACTATGGCAGCTTCATTTGGATAAAACCGTTTTTTTGGACCTGACCTGATTTGTATCTGTTTTGTAAAAAAGATTAAACCTAATTAATAACATTTATATTTATTTGGTCATACTTTCCTGATCCCAAACTTGTGAAATCAGTAGTTAATGAAATCAGTTCTTCTCTTTGACTGATAAGTTCCTCTGTAGGTGATTCTGTCAGATTTTAAGTGTGATCACATATTTGGACAAGAAATGTGACAAATACACTTGGTCAGAGTTAGATTTTCTTCAGTGTATTTACATATTTTCAGGTCTCATCAGTAAAGAGGGATAACACACAGCTGTTTAAAGGTCAGACGCTGCAGCTCGACTGTGTTTCAAACATTATTTTTCCAAAAACACGTCTATTCTGTCAAACACATGCCGTCTCAACTCCTCCCTCCTGCTGTTTGTGTTTCTGTTTCCTGTGTGCAGTGGCTGAGCTGAGGATTCAAGCAGCAAGTCTCACACTCCTGAAGCATCCCACTGACCCCCCCCACCCTCAGACCTCCTGCTCCAGCCAGGTCTGCACCCCACACCCCAGGACTGTCAATCATCCAGTGTCCAGCAGTGAGCTTCCTCTGGTTTCCACTTCAGGAAGCAAAAACCAGTTAGTATCAGTGACGGTCAGATGCTCCTTACACTGGAAAAAAATTATCCTTTAAAAACAAGTTTAAAAAAAAAAGAATAACATCACTGCTCTACAATTGTTTTATAGAAAGTATCTGCTTCAGACATGAAATGTGTTAAATGTGATGTACTTTAATAAGGTGAATCAGAAAACAAATGACAAAACTGATGGTTAGCTCATGTTTTTAATACATAGAATAGAATAGAATAGAATAGAATAGAATAGAATAGAATAGAATAGAATAGAATAGAATAGAAGTACTCTATTGATTCCACAATTGGGACATTGCGTCATGACAACAGCAGCATTAAACATACAGGTATAGGTAAAACAGACAGTGAGGTGTAAAACAAGGTAAGGTGCAATGTCATATATAACTGAATAGTGCAAAGTCAATTAGTAAGAATTTAATTACAGTATTATTTGTTATTTACAGAAAGTACATAGTGAAAAACAAAAATAAAATGTGATTATGATTAATTGCTATGATGGCTTCAATGGCCACATATACGGTGCAGGGTTCCCACGCGTCCTGGAAAACCTGAAAATTTAGAGCATCCTTTTGCAGTCATGGAAATGATCGTAAAATTGATAAAAATGATCTGGAAATAATCTTCCTTGTCCTGGAATGGTATTTTTCTTGCTGATTAGTCCAGGTGTGTCTGACCATTGACTGAGGAAAGACACACCTGGATTAATCATTTTGTCCAATAATGTAAGACAGTAAACAAAGGAGCCACATTAAAGGGACAGTTCACTATTTTTTACATGAATATGTATAGAATCAGTGTCTTTACTCTGGTGCACCCACTGTGACTTACCCCCGATAGTGTCCTGTGAGTCAAGTTCTGGTCCGGTTTTGGTCAAAGCGAAAGTAGTCCCGGCAGGTTTCCTGGGGTCAACAAGAAATGTGTTTCTTCTCAAAACAGTATGTGTTCGAATGAGTGGTTTATTTGCCGAACAAAAACTCACACCGTGTAATTGCTTGGAGCTACTTTCTCTCAATAGCAATCAATGCACGTTGTCACTGCTAACAGCTGTGCACCTGCAGGTAGCATCCGCAAACACTGCCAAACAACTGATGAAAGTAGTTTGCTAAGGTGCACAGCTGTTAGCAGGAAGAGAACAGAGAAAAAGAGCTGAAATTATGAGATAAAATGGCAACATTTATATAAAAAGTCATAACTATGATATAGAAAGTCAGAATTTCACTCTGATTTTCCCTTTGAAGGATTAGTGTTTTAGCATGTTACCATTCTGTCTAGTTTGAAAAAGTAATGAGAATATTATGAGAATGTAAGGAGTATAAAGTACAGGTATTTGTGTAAAATGTAGGGAGTAAAAGTAAAATGTTGATAGAAAAATAAATACTCAAGTAAAGTAACAAAATACTTCTACGTAGTTACCATCCACCGCTGCTATAAACTATCCAAACTAAAACAATGTGAATAATCTGTAAAAACTGAAATTTCTGTTTTAAAACAAGTTTAATTTTAGCAATATTCTGCCAGAATTGATCATTTATGCGTCAGATTTACAAAGACATTAATAACTGTTTTATCGGTAGCAGAAAATGATTCAAATACTGTTGAATTTTCTTTAGACATTTTAGGTTGGTCACTTTTTTTTTTAGGTTTTTCACATTTTATTATTTGTAAATGTCAATATTTTTTAAAATTTTCTAAATTTATTGTTATTTTTTGCATAAAACAAAGACAAACACTTGAAGTTATCATTATTTATAGGCATAATGACATCTTTTTTTAGAATTTAATCTGGAGTCATTGTTTTTTGTAAGTTTTTATTCTATTATTTGACTGTGGATCATATTGGTCTGTATGTGGAACCTGAACTAAAATAAATTTGACAGCCTTGACTGTGGAACTTTGGCATTTTTTAAAATCAAAATTCACAACTCTAACCAGGGTCACATTGGAACCTTTAGCAGACCCCATTTGGCCCCTGCATGTTTGACACCCCTCATCTACAGACTCTGATGTGGTTTATCTTCACCACAAAAGCATTTTTAAATCAGTTGATTTAATTTGCGTGCTGTTGAAAGGCCAGTGACGACGTAGCAGACGCCGTCAAAGCAGCAGACGCTCAAAGCAGCCTTTAACACAACGCTTCACTTCCTTCAGCAGCATGAGTCCACTTTATTTACACTAAAAAAGGATTCATTTACAAACATGCATTTATTTACTCTAACTCCTTCATTCCCACTGTTCAGTCATTTCTCACCAGGGTCTGAAAAGTTAAGCGATATATAGTTTATAGGTTTACTATAAATTGTCAGTTTGTAATGGAGGCACTGTAAAAAATAAATAAATAATAATAATAAAGTGACTTTAAGTTGATTTGACTCATTTTTAGCCAAATATCTGATCAGACATAAAATCAGACAGAATCACTTATAGAGGATAGATAGAAGAACTGATTTATTGACAATAGATCTGGAAAATCTGATTGAACTAATCTGACCAAGATCATTTAATTTATTCACCCATCCCCCCACACAGACTGAGCATCAACCCCTGCGACACACACACACACACACACCCTATCGCTGCACTTTAGAGTCTGCACTAATGTGTCACTTTATTTTATTTTATATATATATATATATATATATATATATATATATATATATATATATATATATATATATATATATATATATATATATATATATATATATATATATATATATATATATATATATATATATATATATATATATATATATATATATATATATATATATACTGTATATATGTTTATGTGTGTATATATGTTTTTTTTGTGCGTCTTAATGCCAAAAGCTACTGTCATTGTGTCTCGCATAATGACAATAAAGATTCTTGACTTATCTGGTTCCACTGAAGGATTTGTGTGTGTGTGTGTGTGTGTGTGTGTGTGTGTGTGTGTCTGTGTGTGTGTGTGTGTGTGTGTGTGTGTGTGCGTGCGTGTGTGTGTGCGTGCGTGTGTGTGTGTGCGTGCGTGTGTGTGTGTGCGTGCGTGTGTGTGTGTGTGTGCGTGTGTGAGTGTGTGTGTGTGTGTGTGTGGGGCAGAAAGAAGCACAATGTTTATCTAATCCTGCCCCTTAACTTACAAAAAGACCAAAACGTTCTAGAACATGAGCAATAAACATATAAATGACATGAATATATGGCTACACACAGTCTACCTTTAACACAAACTCACCAAATATATACATATGCATGTTATATAGATGCACAAATGCACCTACGACAGCAGCTACAAACATTTACAAACAGAGAACTACCTTTAAGATTTATTATTTTATACTGATCTATTAACAGCTGTTTATAACAAAATTTGAATCTCTTTATGTTGTTACATGTCATGAGTTTAACATCCAGACTGAATAATAATAATAATAATAATAATAATAATAATAATAATAATAATAATAATAATAATAATAATAATAATAATAATAATAATAATAATAATAATAATAATAATAATAATACATACATACATACATACATACATACATACATACATACATACACATGCAGAATTCAAGATTTTTCTTTTTTTTTGCTTAATTTAAATTTGTTGTTTTATAATTTCAACAAATAACAATAAATCTTTAAAATCATATTTTGAGAAATATGGCCAAAATAGTTTCCACTGGTTCCATTAACAGATTTTTTTTTTTGCTTCATTAAAGCAAAAATGACTTGTATTTTTTGTTTTTTTTTACTTGTTTTCAGAGGGGCATTTTTTCCAGTGTGCAGATCAAATGTTGAAAGTCTTATTTTAATGTGATAACTTTGACTAGAAATGTTAAAAAATATACTTTATAAGATTTGGATTTTTCCATTGTTCAGTGTCAGGATTCATTTGCCCACAAAGCGTCTAAATCACACCTGCTTTGTCTTTATTTGCATTTCACTGACAGACTCTGATGTGGTTTATCTTCACCACAAAAGCATTTTTAAATCAGTTGATTTAATTTGCGTGCTGTTGAAAGGCCAGTGACGACGTAGCAGACGCCGTCAAAGCAGCAGCAACAGACGCTCAAAGCAGCCTTTAACACAACGCTTCACTTCCTTCAGCCGCTTGAGTCCACTTTATTTACACTAAAAATGGCTTTTCATTGTTTTCTGATGAGTCATTCAGCTCTGTAACATTTAAAAAAAAACTGGTAAAACACACACACAAAAACACTGTGGTTTCTGTATTTGATTTAATCTGGCACAAAAAATGCTCCGTCTGCCAAAAGAATATAACCATTTTGTTTCCGTGAACAAAGTCTGTCCAATAGGGTTTTCATCATCAATTAATTAGACATTTATTCAATTAATCCTGTTGTTGCATTATTAACCCTTTAACGCTTGAGACTTTAACATTATTAAAGCTGTGTCATCACAAAACAGAGACAAAAACCCAGGAGGGATTTTACGATGGAAGTCAATACATTAAAAAAATTTTTTTTAAAAACTATGGATTTTTAGCGCAAAACATTTTTGCACTGAAATTAAGTATCAATTAAGTAAATATTAACCCCATCTCTGGCAGATAGCTTGTTTTTTTGTTTTGTTTGGTGGACGGACATTTCAGACTTGGATGTTTCGGACTACACTTTTAGTAGGACTTTTCAGACAAATCATATTTCCTTCTAACTCTTAACAATATGAGTATATTATAAACATCTTAAAAATGTGTTTGAGTGAATAATAAAATTCTATGCAAATAAACATAAATTTGTTTTTTGAAAATACAAATACAAAAAGTGCAGTCTGAAACATCCTAGTCCAGAACGTCTGTCTACTGGTATCGCAGTGCGTACCCACACAGTCGTGATAAGATCAGCTGATAGTGAATTTGAATCAATCATGTGACTCATACAGTGATAAAGAATCATGTAGGAAACATTACACTATATGTAAAAAAAAAAGTTTCTTGCCATTATTATAGAGACCCTCCCAATATGTCATCAATGGTTTTTAAAGGTTTCCTAGGGGTGGGGGTTGTGTGTGTGTGTGTGTGTGGGGGGGGGGGGGGTTTCCTATAGTTTTGCTCCATTTTTAATGTATTTAAAAAGTGTACAAACAAAAGCATCTTTAAAGTCTTTAGTGCAGTTTTTAGTGTTTTTTTAAATGCATTTAACTTTGTTTTACTTTCCTTTTCAACTCTATCTCTGGCAGATTGTTTGTTTTAACTTCAACATTTAGAAAAAAAAAACAGTGTCTTTGCATGTCTTTGCTTCCTTTCTCCCCCAGACCCCCTGTGGTTCACACCCTGCTTTTATGTCAGAGGGTGAAACTAAAGCCCTTCAACCACCTGATGGTATCAACAGTGTTTTAAAAGTCTAATTCCACTGGTCAACGATGAGTCGTTGTTCTGCAGGACGCTCAGTCTAACGATTCTCCTCTCCCAAAACGCATTTTAACAATCGAACCGTTCATCAGGAAAAGTCACTCAGGTCCCAAAGTGAAGACGAGGACAAAGGTTCAGAGACAGAGGTGTAAGAAGAGCTGTAGGTGTGAAGTCTGAGTCAACACTGCAAAAAAACCAAAAAAAAAACCAAACTCATTTCTACTCCAAATATCTTGTCACATTTAACCCTCGTATAATGTTGAAAATAAATGACATGGCTTATGTTGTGGGTCATTTTGATCCGTACTGTATAAATTCACTCAAAACAGTAACAAAAAAACCCAGGTCTGTCAACGTTAATGCATTAACTCAGATTAATTATTATTAATATTAATCTGATTAAATATTTTAACACAATTAAATGGAACAGTTGTTTTGTTGACATTGTTCAAGGTGTTGAATAAACATATTATTCAACATTATATATATAATTGCATATATATTTCATACTTTTGCATATGTTTTGGATATTTGATCAAATTGTAGTTTTTTTCTGTGTTTTAGAAGTTTTTAATATGTTTTGGATTTTTTTGTGAAGTTTTGTTCATTTTAGCATATATATATATACACACAGTGGTACCTCTAGACCCAACTAACGAATGATACAAGTAATGAAAAACCTTTGCCTCAATTTTTTGTTTCTAAATACGAAACAAAATTCTATTTACGAAAAGAAACGGAAACCTCAGAGACATAAATACAGTACATTACTGTACGTGACTACGTAATGTACGTGATGCTTTTCGTTACCCTTTGACCCTCATTCATCACAGAGTTACTGTTGTTTCCTGAGTTTTTCAGATTGTGCTCATTTAAACTTTATTACAGTATGTGTTCAAAAATTACAGTAAACAATGTGATGGCGGCGCCCTGTTTGGCTGCGGCTGCTGTGGCTCCCGGGAACACCAACACTTTAACGGTAATTTCTCCATCTAGACCAGTGCTTTCAGAATCAAGAGTTCAGCCGAAAGGTGTAAGAAGCGTGTATGACCAGCAGACTATCAGCAGCTTCAGAAAAACTGTTAAAAACTTTCACTCTGCAACCCCGGAGACGTGAACCGTTCTACAGAACCTCGGTCTGCTACGCCGATCAGATCCAGTGTCCGACAGTGGAGCCCCCCTCACTGAGACTCAGCTTCCGCAGACAACGGAAACGACGCAAGAGGAAGTAGAAATATGGCTGTTGCAGTGGATTTACAGCTAAGCTAAGCGCTAACCCTTTCCAACCTTCGCTTCTATCAGTCCTGCTCTCCAACGTACAGTCACTGGAAAACAAACTGGACTACCTGTAGCAAAATTGGTACATTTTTATAATTTTTAAAGGGTTTGAAGGGTAGTATTTGGGGCCTTAGAACAAATTAAGCCTTTTACATGTAAAATGCGACTCTATTTACAAAAAATTCACCTTACGAAAACACTTCTGGAATTAATTAATTTCATAAGTAGAGGTACCACTCTGTGTGTATATATTTTATTGCCATTATTTGTGTTTGGTAGTGTATTTTTCTGTATTTTGTGGGAAATTTGAGTAGAACAAAGCCCCTGAGACCGGCATAAAGTTTGTTCTTTTCACTGAAGCACTTCCACATTAAAATACTACATTAACCTCAAGCATTAGTCAGGGATTCTGCTGACACTAGGCTAATGCTAGTACTAGACTAATGCTAGCACTAGGCTAATGCGTCGCCGCACATTCAGTGCAGATATATTCACTTTCTTGAGTCTGCTTGTTCATGCAAAATTAAACCCAATATAGATTAAAAATGAATATTTAATTACAATTAATCCAAATTATTCTAAAGCAACCCTGTGATTAATCTGATCAAAAATGTTAGTCATTTGACAGCACTAACTGAAGGTACTTTGTTTTATAGAAGCCGTACAGACATAATAACGGAAGGTACTTTATATTCCCGACACTTTGAAGTGTTTTCTGACAGTAATGACTCAAACCTTTGTGAAACATGCGCCACAGCTTCAGACTTTATGTGATGAAACATCTCCATTTTTCATGGGTCGACTGAAGAAAACATGTGGTGTGTATCAGCGCCTCATAAATCAGCCCCCAGTGAGCAGAGACACTGATAGGAAAAGGCTCGACTGCACAAAGAAACAAAAAACTGTGTTGAAAGTGAAATGTCAAGAGTGTGACGTCCCCATTAGCCTTTTCATGCACACTGGCTTTAATTCACTTCTTTCTAGTACAAGGACATTTATTACATTCTGTTCCATAAAACTGGTATAATTTCAGACCTTTCTTTTGTTCAACTTCCTCTGTCTGTGTTTTTCAACTTTGGGATCAGGACCTAACATAGTGTCGTCTGAAATGTCTACTTATTTATTTAGAAAAAAAACACATACATAAAAATAATAAATGTAGTATTAATAAATATATGTAGAGCTGACAGAGACGCTATGGTACTGTTTATCTGTCAAATGTTCACTGTGGTACTGGATGACCTCCATATTTGATCTACCAAAGGCGTTGGATGACCTCCATATTTGATCTACCAAAGGCGTTGGATGACCTCCATATTTGATCTACCAAAGGTGTTGGATGACCTCCATATTTGACCTACCAGAGGTGTTGGATGACCTCCATATTTGACCTACCAGAGGTGTTGGATGACCTCCATATTTGATCTACCAAAGGTGTTGGATGACCTCCATATTTGACCTACCAAAGGTGTTGGGTGACCTCCATATTTGATCTACCAAAGGTGTTGGATGACCTCCATATTTGATCTACCAAAGGTGTTGGATGACCTCCATATTTGACCTACCAAAGGTGTTGGATGACCTCCATATTTGACCTACCAAAGGTGTTGGATGACCTCCATATTTGACCTGCCAAAGCCGTTGGATGACCTCCATATTTGTCCTACCAAAGGTGTTGGATGACCTCCATATTTGACCTACCAAAGGTGTTGGATGACCTCCATATTTGATCTACCAAAGGTGTTGGGTGACCTCCATATTTGACCTTTGGTCTTTGTGTTTGAGCATTAGTAGACCAGTATGAACAGGTGTCTGCTGTGGTGCCTCATCTTCAGGCTTCATCAGCTCCACTCATTCATCTTCCTCCAGTGGAAAAGGTCAGAGGATCCACAACAGCAGCTCAGTGGACTGAGACGTGACAGCAATGGAATGACCAGGGTCTCTCTGGGTGATGAGCAGGGGTCCAACGCTCTGGGAGGAAGAGGATTTAGTGGACTTTGTTTTATCAAGCAGAACTTAAACTTTCTACAGAGGTGGAAAAGTCAGGAAATACAGATCCTTTATCACTCAGTATGTTAGCGAAACTCAGCGTATTGCCTTATTCTGACATATCTGTAGTTTTAAAAGTCATATTTACAATTTAGTCAGACTGTAGTCAAACCCAATTTGATTTTTTTTTGTCACCAGTCTATTGGTGCCAGATAATGTTGTTCTAAATCCAGCTTTTCCAGCATGAATATGGAAACCACAGTTAACTGGACTATAGACTGGCCTGTATGCGCCCTCTTCTGGAAGTGATGTGAAGTGATGCATGGAAGGGTGTGTGTGTGTGTGTGTGTGTGTGTGTGTTGTCTGCTCTACATGTAGGCGATCTGGACCTGAATGGAGGACAGACGACTCTGCCTTCAGTGCTGAATACAGTCCACAGACGACTCTGAAACAACCTCATTCAGGTGCAACAGGATGTCTTCATGACCAGACAATGGAGTGTGAAAAACCACGGTAACGACTGGATTCATGTGGAGACTGTGTTAAAGGAGGTGAACACAGAACATATACATTCTGAATGAAAATATCATGGTACGAGACTGATTTAGTTTTACTTCTATTGTCCGATATATATAATCAGTTCTAATATTTAATCATATAAATTTGACTGAAAAGTTCCTCTGTAGGTGATTCTCTCTGATTGTAAGTCTGATTAAATATTTGGACTAAAAATTAAGGGGAAAAAAATCAACTGAAGAGGAACTTTTTTTTCTTAAGTCAAGGTTTTTTTTTGCTGAATTACAGCAGAAGTTTATTTGATTTTTGAATTACATTTTTAATTTTATAAAAAGGGAATCAGTTGTTACACAGCTACTGGACTGGATTGAACCTAATTGAATCGAATTGTCTTTTTTTTTAATATGGAAAAGAATATGAAATTATTTTTGATTAATAATTATTATTATGCAGTAGATAATTTGTAAATCTTTTTCCGAGATATATTTATCTTGTGTTCCACAGAATCAGATTGCAGGCAAACAAGTATCCAGTTGACGTGCAGACGTTTAATGCTGTCTTCCATCAACAGGGAATCTGTAGTCGCTTTTCCACTGACCCTCAAATTAATATATATTAATATAATATATATTATTGAATTTTATTACGTTACTGGATTTTATTACAATTTCTAATCAAATTAATTTCTAGTTGTATGACATTTTAGGTTAAATGATGACATTATAAATTGCTACAGGTATAAAGAACACCAGTTTGATTAATCCTCCCCAGGTTAGAACCCCCCATGAACCACTGAGGGAGGAGGACGCTCCTGCCGTGCTTGTTCCAGGAACTTCATCATTCAAACATTCACACACTTCTTTCACTTGCGCATGTAGTTTGATCATCCTGTAGAACGAAGGGGGCCCATGACTGGTGATGGTTCCCACATTCACATCCTTCCCATGTGTGAGATGCAGCAGCACCCCCCCCCCCTCTCTCAGATCATCTACTAAAGAAACATCTACACTGGAAAAACTAAACCATTTTTGAAAATGAAATAAAATTTCACATTTAAAGATTTTTCTGACAGTAATTATTATTAGTATTCACTTGTTCCATTGGCAGGGTTTTTTTCTTTAATTAAGGGGGGAAATAATATATATTTTTAAAACAACATTATTATTCACTTTAGTGGACCTTACTAAATGAAATAAATAATATATCAAATCAATGAGTATTACCTGAAATGTAGAGTAAAAAATGAATTTTTTTGAAAAAAAAAAAAACGAAAAATGGAGTTATTTGTTTTTGCAAATGAACTCTTCATATCTATCTATCTATCTATCTATCTATCTATCTATCTATCTATCTATCTATCTATCTATCTATATATATATATATATATATATATATATATATATATATATATATATATATATATATATATATATATATATATATATATATATATATATATATATATATATATATATACAAAATAACAAATTTAAAAACATTTTGATCATATTTGATGATGGTCTACAGCAGGGGACTCAAACATGCGGCCTGGGGGCCAAATGTGGCCCACCAATGGTTCCAATTGTGATTTAGGGCTTTATAAATAAAATTGAATTGAATTGAATTGAATTCCAATGCAGCCCATGGGATGAAGAGCATAATAACCTATTAAATTACTCCATATTTCCTTCTCAGTTTTTTTCTTTTCCTATAAACAACAATGTGATCTCCAAATTTGTGTAATTGTTTAACTGCAAAAAATATTATTATGAAAATATTTACATTTACAAACTGTCCTATAACAATAAAATGTGAATAACCTAAACAAATGTGAACAACCTGAAATGTCTGAAGAAAATGACACAAAATTTGAACCATTTTCTTCTTCTGTTACGAAGAGTTTAGTGTCTTTGTAGAGCTGATCCAAAATATATATGGACAAATGATAAATTGAGGCAGAATAAAATTGTTAAAATTGTCCTTATTTAAGTTTAACACTTTTTTATATTTGGATAATTTATAAAGGTATTTTCATAATTTCATGTTTTGTTTGTTTGTTTTTTGCACTAAAACAATGACAAGTTGTCATTATTTATAAGTTATTGTGTTTTCATTTTACTGGTCCGGTCCACTGGAGATCAAAATGAGTTTGAGACCCCTGATCCAAAATGATGTTTTTTGAAGTACAGTACATAATATAGTTTTACCATTTCAACACCAGGATGAGTTTCTGAAAAGTGGCAAAAAATTTCTGTATATCTTTATTTAGGTGGAACAGTGCACATTAATGAACACATTTATACATTTATTTCACTATAAATTTGTAAATAAGTGTTAGTGTTAATTTTCATCCATTGTCCTTATTACATGAAAAAATAAATAAATAGTGATCTGTGCAGAATAACAATAATAATAATAACAATAACAATAATAACTAAACAAACACATACAACAAACACCTTAAAACAGCTCTGCATACATGCAGATGGACTTCTTTAATATCCCAAAATAGTTTTTAATATTATTGGAATATGGTTTAAAATGACCCTTTTTGGAGCACATACAAAAAGGGCTGTTTTTGGACCATCTGCAAATGTCAATTATTAATATATAACATTTGCTGGGGTTTTTTTTGTTAATATTTGCTGTTTTTTAATATTTGCAGGATGGAGGGTTACTAATATTTTCTGGGGCTTTTGCAGATTTTACTATTTTCTGTGTTTTGTTTTTGTTAATATTTGCCGTTTTTATTATTTTCTCTGTTTTGTTTTTGTTAATATTTGTTGGTTGTTGTTTTTTTTGCATTAATATTGCAGTTTTTTGTAAATATTTGCACTTCAGTTGTGCTCACCAGTGCAGTGTGGCCTTTATTATATTTCTGTGATGTGTTTCTACTGTGAAAAAAAGTCTGAAATTAAGTGAAGGTCAGAATGGGTGGAAGGACTATTAAAATATTTAAGATCTTTTCCAATTAAACTCACTCTTCATGTAGATACATCATTAACCTTTGAAATTGATATTCCTACCTGTGCTTCTATGACACGCTGGAGCCTTTAAAACACTTAAAACCCTGGGCCTGCGCAAATTTGCGCAGCATTCCCTGAAAAGGCAGCCCCCCCTACTTCAAAAGACCATCAAGGCACAAGCCATTCACCAGCCCCATGCATATGCAAATGCAAATGCACAGCCTTCAATGACCTGAATTACAGTCCATTGAATTGCAAGTCTCTGTTGAGGCACACCATGTCAGGTACTATATACTGAATGGCTCAAATGTATTTTTCCTTTGTATAGCAGAAAACTGTATGCATCACAGCATTATGTTTCATGAACGTATGCACAACGACCTATTCACTATCCATGTAAGCCCCAATATTCATTGTGGACAAACAGGTTGTTCAGGGTTAGGAACACCAGATGTATGTGGGCGTATGTGTGATATTTGGACTATAAGAGCAGACACCATTTCAAGTCAAGAAGACAAACATCACGATGGCAGCACGACAAAGTAAGACTAAGAGGTATACGCCACTTGAGGCTTTGACTATTTTGCAGCAACTCCCTGATGTGGACTCAGGCAGTGGTGAAGAAGAGGATCCCTTTGTTGGCGAGTCTGAGTTCATCTCATCAGATTCCTCATCTGATGAAGATGTGGCAGCACCAGCAGACTTGCAGCCTCTCCACACAAAACTTCGACGTAAGCCAACTAAATGGCGAGTAATTGTTGAAGAGGACAATGAGTATGCAGCTGCTGCTGTGAAACCACGGGGCCGGAAACGCAGGCACACTGGAGGAAAGTCTTCCTCATCACAGAAGCGCAAACGCACTGGACAGAAGTCTTTCCAGTCCCCAAAAAGCAAGGATGATGAGAAAAACTCCAAGCCAGGACTTTCTGAGACAGCCAAAGACGGCACTATTTGGGTCCAGCAACAAATTGAGGACTTCAATACCATTCAGCCAACGCAGACAGCATTCAGTGACGCAGGAGGACCGACAGAGTTTGCAAGACGCAAAGTTACTAGTCGCTTGCAAAGCTTCCTTTGTCTATTTGACATCAGCATGCTGATGACCATCAGAGACTGTACCGTGCACAAAGCCCGCAGAACACACCCTGACTGGAACACAAGTGTCTACGAGCTGATGGCATTCATTGCTGTTTTATTCTTTAGAGGAGCGAGTGGCAGAACTGGTGCCATGCATGACTGCTGGTCAAAATGCTTTGGGATTCCTGAAATCATATACACAATGTCCCGGGACCGATATGAAAACTTGATGCGCCATTTACGCTTTGACATCAAGGACACCCGTTTGGAACGCATGCAGACGGACAAATTTGCTGCTATTTCAGACATTTGGGGGCGCTTTGTACACAACTGTAAGCTGTCTTATAACCCAGGGCAACACATAACAGTTGATGAACAGCTTTTTCCAACAAAGGTACAATGTCCTTTTCTACAATACATTGCATCTAAACCGGACAAGTTTGGCATAAAGTTTTGGATTGCAGCAGACTTGGACACTAAGTACATGTGCAATGCCATGCCTTATTTGGGAAAAGACCCCAACCGTGCCGTAGGAGAGCGAGTTGCAGAGAATGTTGTGACGTGGCTTATGGAACCCTTTTTGGACAGGGGTAGGACTGTTACTATGGACAATTTTGATCAGAAATTGCGTGCTTATACAGTGCGCACAAGAACACGGAGATGGCCCATAGCTGTCTTCTACAACATTCTTGACATTGCTGCTGCGAACGCACACGTACTGTACAAGGCATGTACTGGATCAAAGGAATCAAGGCGAAAGTTTCTACATAAGCTTGCAATCGAACTGAGAAATAGACACAGGCAGGCACTCACACAGGAAAGAGAGAGGAAGGAGGTACTGTGTGAAATGAAAAGGGTTACCGAAGGGAAAACAACGACATGTCAAGTCCGTGCAAGGTGCAATAGAAATCGCAGCACTGAGAAATGTGCCATTTGCCACAAATACACGTGTCGTAAATGTAGAAAAGGATCTCCATTTGTTTGTGAAAACTGTTGAATTGGAATGTTAGCCACTCATACCCATCTGTATAGCAGAAGAATGGCTCAATTGTATTTTTCCTGCGTATAGCAGAAGACTGTATGCATGTTGTGTGTTGACTGTGCTCACAAGTTGCTTATCATTGCGATTTGCCTTGAACATTTTTCTGTGTGAAATAAATTTTGATTTTCACTGAAGTAATTTCTTATTGTGAAATCTTTCAGTTTTTGGCCAGCGCCGTCTACCACTAATTCCCTCTTCCACATACCTGACAATCGTTAATGTAGGGTTTGTGTGGGTGGGGGGGGGTTTGTATGCGTGTATGGGTAACGAGGGGGTGGGGTGTGAAGTCAATTTACAACTCAAAGGTCCAGTGAATTGGATGATTATCACAGCACAAATTTGAGAAGGGGGGTGGTTCCTTGCAGTAACAAGGAATTCTTCAGGAATTCTAGGTCTAGATTTCTCAAAATACGATTTTAAAGATTTATTGTTATTTGCAGGTTGTTTTTGTTGTTGTTTTTTGTTTTGCTTGAAATAAGCATAAACATGTTGAAATTATAAAACAACAAATTTAAATTAAGCAAAAAAAAATACAGAAAAATCTTGAATTCTGCAAAAGAAGATATTGAATTAAGTAGAATTAAGATACAAAAATAAATAAAAGTTGAAATAATAATGAATCTTGAATTAAGTTAAAATGTAGTATTATTATTATTATTATTATTATTATTATTATTATTATTCAGTCTGGATGTTAAACTCAAGACGTGTAACAACATAAAGAGATTCAAATTTTGTTATAAACAGCTGTTAATAGATCAGTATAAAATAATAAATCTTAAAGGTAGTTCTCTGTTTGTAAATGTTTGTAGCTGCTGTCGTAGGTGCATTTGTGCATCTATATAACATGCATATGTATATATTTGGTGAGTTTGTGTTAAAGTTAGACTGTGTGTAGCCATATATTCATGTCATTTATATGTTTATTGCTCATGTTCTAGAACGTTTTGGTCTTTTTGTAAGTTAAGGGGCAGGATTAGATAAACATTGTGCTTCTTTCTGCCCCACACACACACACACACACACACACACACTCACGCACGCACGTGCACACACACACACACAGACACACACACACACACACTATCATGTGTACATTTGTATTCATACAACATGGGACGGCCGTGGCTCAGTTGGGAGAGCGGGTCGTCCTTTCTCAGTTGGGAGAGCGGGTCGTCCTTTGACCGAAGGGTTGGCGGTTCGATTCCCGCTCTGTCCTAGTCAGTCCGTTGTGTCCTTGGGCAAGACACTTTACCCTCCTTGCCTCCAGTGTCACTCACACTGGTGTATGAATGTTGGGTGGTGGTCAGAGGGGCCGTAGGCGCGAAATGGCAGCCACGCTTCTGTCAGTCTGCCCCAGGGCAACTGTGACTACATATGTAGTTTACCACCACCAGAGGGAGCATGTGAGAGTGAATGAATAATGGATCACTAATGTGAAGCGCTTTGGGTGCCTTGAAAAGCGCTATATAAATCTAATCCATTATTATTATTATTAACATAAGCATAAACTGTTTGGGGTATAAATAAATAAATAAATAATGGGGACATTTATTTATATTTAACCCTTGTGGAGACCTGAATTTTGGTCCCCATGTTGTGACTGCGTAAACATATCAATGTCCCCATAAAAATAGGAATACAATCACACACACACACACACACACACAAATCCTCCAGTGGAACCAGGTAAGTCAAGAATCTGTATTGTCATTATGTGAGGCACAATGACAATGACAGTAGCTTTTGGCATTAAGAAAAAAAAAACATATACACACATATCAACAGATAAACACACACACACATATACATATACAGTGTATATATATATATATATATATATATATATATATATATATATATATATATATATATATATATATACATATACAGTGTATATATATATATATATATATATATATATATATATATATATATATATATATATATATATATATATATATATGTGTGTGTGTGTGTGTATTCCTATCTTTATGGGAACATTAGTATGTTTACAGTCACCCCATGGGGACCAAAATTCAGGTCCCCACAAGGGTTAGAAATAAATCTAGGTCCCCACGAGTAAAATATAAATCTGTGTGAAAAATACATTATTTTATTTTTTCAGAAGTCCCCATAAAGTATGAGGGAAACCACTGCAAACTGAAACATGTATTTTTCAAAGGTTTGGAGGTTTTTATTATTTGCTATCATTATTTTTGAATTGTTATTTTTAATTTGAATTATTTAATTAGATTTTTTTTTTTACAATTTTTAAAATTTTATATATTTTTAATTTTATTCTAATTTTTTATTCTAATTTTATTTAGAATAAAAGCAAACATTTGGTATTTTTCTATTTTTTTAATTATTATTATTTTATCATTTAAATGTGTGTGTGTATCAGCAGCTCATTATCCTCCACTTGTCGTCCACTTGTCGTCTTTTGATTTAAACAGTTTCTAATTAATCACAGCTTCGTTTTCACTTTTTCATGAAACATTTAAATCTGTCAAATTTAACACATTAACTCAGATTAATCCATCATCATGTTTAATCTGATTAAAATGTTTTAACAATTAAATGGAACAGTTGTTGAAACTGTTGAATAAGCATGGTAATTGCACATATTTTGGATATTCTATCAAATTATTTGGTGTTTTTTTCTGTATTTAAAAGAGTTTTTGAATATGTTTTGGATTTTTCATCACTTTTTGTGTTTGTTTATTTTTTGGGTGAATTTTAGTAGATTTTTTACATGCTTTATGTTTTTTTTTCTCAAAATTTTTTGTGTTTCTTGCACCCTATTCACATGGGATAAGTATTATCTATGGATAACTGGTAATTCAGAATAATTACAGATAATGTGTGAAGCTGCGTTTCCATTACCCATGGAAATTCGCAAAATGTAAATATCGTTGTAATAACCTGGTTATGGGAACACTTGAATTTCGGAAAAAAACACTCAAATATCGCTAAGGTGAACGCGCAATGACCAAGGACAACAATCTGCTGGGCAAGTTCGAGCTGATGGGAATCCCACCCGCACTGTGTCTAATATTTTTAGACGTTTAAATATTGTAATATATCGCAAAAGCACAATGGAAACACTTTTTTCCGCAATCATGTCACAGGATTTGGCGTACATGGTCACATGATTACTACTCTCAGAGTGAAAATGGAAGCCGTTGTCGCTGTAACCATAACAACCATTGGCTGCTGGGGCACGAAAACCTAGAGTGTTGATCAGAGTGATTCTTACAGTAGACACAGTGAAGGTTTCATTTTATTATCGGTTAGTTTTTGAATATTTAAGTTGTTTTTTGTTTATTATATATATATATGTATATTCTTATATATATTATATATATGTATAAGTGCAAGATCTGTGTAAAAAGCAATACATGCATTTATCATTCATTGTTGTTGTTCAGTGCTGAGCATATTTACACTTAATATTTCGACCTGACAATGTAGGGACCACATGTACAGACCCTTATAATGTTAACCAGGTGGGTTGTTTGACATATTAGTGTCTTTAAAGAGTTCGCCAGGTTCTTCATATATAAGGTGTACTGGATTATAAAGTGAAGTTAAAATTCCCAGTCACTATCACAACCAGAATTAATCCATATATAAGGTGCACTGTGGTTTTTGGACTAAATTAAAGTATTGTAAGTGCAACTTATAGTCCAGAAAATACAGTAACGTTTTGTTTCCCAAATGTCCTATCCAAATATTGGTATGCACGCGTCCATAGCGTCCATTTGCAATTTTACCCCCATGATGTTTATTAACTTTGATATAATGCACACTAGGTGAGTAGAATTAATGGTCTGAAAACTCATTAGGGACGCTAACGTTAGCCTAAAGACACTCATTACATGTGGTGGGTTGTGGCAGGACGTCCTGGCGTTAACCTCCTCTTTGGTGGAACCACCTCAAGCATCAAGGATTTCCTCCAGGATTTCGCGATGTTGCAATTTGGAACTTCAACACAAATTCAACCAATCCCTGTGAATTCAGCATGATCTTGCAATTTTAACCAATCACTGCAACTTTCCCGCAAAATGTAACCAATCCTTTGCGACGTCTCGAGCTGCTCCTTCTGCCTTTTCCTGTTTACCGTACAGTACGAAGCAACACGTGCCAGCAGTTCACATTTGTCGACTAAAATGATGCATTAGTACCAGTGCATTTGGAAGAGTACTTTTTTGCTGCATTTTCTTCATTCAGGTAATATTTTATTTGCCATATTTGAAAGGTTGTCTTAATATCTGTGTCTTTCATCTATTTTTGTCAGAGAAACTGCCTCTACTACACAGTACTAGTAATAATGTTTGGGTTTTTTGACTGGCTGAGACATTTATATTATGTTTTACAGCTTTAGGTAGTGTTGTGAGGTGATATGAACTTTTACCTTTGAACCAACAGGTGCATTTGAATTTTTTTTTGTTTATTTAATAAGGTAGTTTTGAGGACCATACCACAATGACATTTAATTCATTTTCCAGTAACTAAATATTTGAAATATTAATTACGATTACGAAAAGGGAAAATTGCAACTATTTATCGCGACTTTCACTTTCCCTTCGCAACAAAGGCCGATAAAACGCAACTTTCATTGCAATGTTTTGGAAAAGCTCATGCAACATCAGACATTTTAGGATCCAACAATCTCAAAAAAGGTCATTGGAAACTGTGGCAACTATGTAGTTTACCACCACCAGAGCGAGCATGTGAGAGTAAATGAATAATGGATCAATAATGTGAAGCATTTTGGGTACCTTGAAAAGCACTATAGGAATCTAATCCATTATCATTATTATCATTTAAACTTATGTTTTGTGAATAAAATATGCAGATTTTTTAATTTTTATCTATATACTTTGTTTAAAAAATATGATCATTCTGAAACTGATGTTTTATTGTGATTTGTGTATTATATGTGATGTAAATGTTGTGTACACCTGCTACATTTATTTAATACATTTATTTATTTGCTACAAAGCATTTCTTCTCTTGGACATTAATGTATTTGTGTTTTATCCATGACAAACAGTTAATGCTTTGACATTCAAACTTTCACACATGGTTTTACAGAAGCAGAACTCTTCTTCATGTCATCTGTGCTCTGTGATAAAACAACACACACTTGAATTTCAACTAAACCTCACACAGGAAATAGATCAGAGGTGGAGCTACATTCAACAGAACAACGGTCATTTTCTCAGAAATGAAAGTTACATTTATTTCCTGTGTGAGCAGAGCTGCAGACGAGTGTGGAACAAACCTTAAACCCACTTCATCAGATCTGTTTCCAGCCTCAGCAGAGTCTCTGACAAACATTGGTGAGTCCATCTGAGCTTCAACACCACACTTCAACTTCAAACACATAAATACCGCCATTTTAGGGTGGCTCCAGATTTTTAAAATTATTTGATTTTTTTACTTTATTTTTTTTTCCACAAACAAAGCCAATAAAGCACTGAACAGGAACCATCAAGAATGCAGGTTAATGTGTACACAAGTTTGTTTGCTTATTTATTGTTTAACGCAATTAGGATTCCTATTCTCTGTTGGTTCTGTGTCAAACATCAGAACATGTGGTACGTGCAGCGGGAACTGTTGGATAGTGCAGAACATCCTTTGAAGCCACATGGAGTTGAATTTGTTGACTTCATGAATGTTGAGTTCATTTGCAGATACACATTGTGAGATTGCAATTTTATGTCAGTGGTTTGCATTTGTCTATTAGTTAGCTAGATGAATATCCAAAGATTTTTTAAGAGAGGAAGAGTCAGCAGCAAGAGGAAAGAAGCAACGCTGATGATTCATCAGCAAACCCCTCGAAATTCATGAGCATTCACCAGAACTCAATGTCAATTATCATCCTAAATAACAAAACAATAAGTATCATTTATCAGTTTGTGTCACATGAAGCTTAACTAGCAAAAGGTTTAGAAGCATGAAATAAACACCATGGGAAAAGTAACAGATAAGGACAATAGTTTATGGTGTCACCATCAGTTTATACACAGTGTTGGTAACTTCGCAAAACCTGGAACATTATGTTTGGTCAGTATCTGACATTTTCTCACTGAATATCATACCCATAAGCAGAGGCGGCCTCTGTGTGTGTGTGTGTGTGTGTGTGTGTGTGTGTGGGGGGGGGGGGGGGTAGTTCTTGTACAGTTCAGCTGAAGTGTATAAAACAAGATTTAAAGGAGTCATTCCATGGTTATTTCATTAATATTACTGTGTTCTCCATTGTTATTGAATACATTGTGTGTTGGTTCTATTTAAAAAAACCAAACATCTAGATTATACTTTTATTTCTAGCTGTTTTTTCAGTTTGCCGGTATTTCCTCATACATGTCCATGACACGGTGATGAGGCGTCTCTGATTGGCTCAGAATGGGTGAAGAAACACTCCCCCCTCCCCTCTCGCTCTATATGTGTGTTTACCTTTACCAGAGTAGCATTCAGCTAGGTTTCTATTTCACACCAACTCTCTTCAAACGGTTCCTTTCACTCTGAGCCACATGGATAAACCAACAGGATTTACCTATATCCTATCCTGCTTGTTCTGGAAACGTGCAGGGAAAAAAAACACGAGGCTTTATTTCCACAGAGAGCACATGAACCAGTTTGATCCGCCATTTTTTTCAAGTTTGTGCAGCAACTATTGTGACGCCGTCTTCTCTTGTAGATGCTAATGCTAATGCTACTTCTACTTTTTCTGGGTCCCTCGTTCCTCTCGTTGTTTCCTGTGAATGCAGTATGCAGCCAGTGGAGGTGAAAAACCATTTTCAAATGCAACATGTGTTGGTAACTTGGGGTGACCCACCAGATTCCAAAAGGAGCGTGGAAAATTGGTTTTCAGCGGAATGACACCTTTAAGATTTTTAAAAACAGATAAGGTGGCAGTGAAACGAATAGGTTCCCATCAGTAGAAGGTCAAAGGTCAGAAATATGAAGGATACAGACCCTGACGAGCTACCAGGGTTCACCACTACCCGCTGTTCCCACTAGTGGGTAGCAATCTATAGAGTTCAGTATGATGTTGGTTCACCCTTTGCAGCTGTAACAGCTTCAACTCTTCGGGGAAGGTTTGAAACTGTGTTTATGGGAATTTTGAACCATTCGTCTCAGAATCATTAGTGAGATTCACACAGTGATGTTGCCCAATTATACAGTTTAAACAGTTTTTCTACAATGAACTTCCATGACTGACGCCATGGATATTTATCACTACTGTAGAGTAGTGATAAATAAATAAAATTATTAATAAGAAATGTGACTGAGCAGTCACATTTATCTGAAGACCATACATTACTTTATGAGTCTTATTCTAAATGATGTCATGATAATAAACACCTATTATATAATTAAATTATTTCAGTGTTGTATCTGTTTTTTTGGTCCATAGTTATGGCTGCTGCCGGTCGTGTCCAATCTGAAGATCAGTTCCTGTGTTCCATCTGTCTGGAGGTCTTCACTGATCCAGTCTCTACATCATGTGGACACAACTTCTGCAGATCCTGCATCTCTGAACACTGGAGGGTTAATGTCCCATATAACTGTCCTATATGTAAAGAGGTTTTCATCATAAAACCTCAGCTGAAGATCAACACGTTCATCTCAGAGATGTTCAAACGTGAAGCTCAACATGAACCAAACATCTTCAGCTCAGACCAACAAGCTGCCAAACCAGGAGAAGTTCTCTGTGATGTCTGTACTAAAACCAAACTGAAGGCCCTGAAGTCCTGCCTGGTGTGTCTGACCTCCTACTGTCACACTCATCTGGAACCTCATCTGACACTTCCACAACTGAAAAGACATCAGCTGATCCACCCTGTGGAGAACCTGGAAGACAGGATGTGTGGTAAACATGACAAACCTCTGGAGCTGTTCTGTAAAATTGACAGCACATGTATCTGTCACCACTGCACCTACTCAGACCACAGAAGTCATGATGTTACTCCTCTGAAAGATGAGTATGAAGAACAGAAGCCAAAGCTGAAGAAGACAGAGGCTGAAAATCAGCAGATGATCCAGGAGAGACGACTGAAGATCCAGGAGATCCAACAGTCAGTGTGGCTCAGTAAGAACGCCGCAGACAGAGAGACAGCAGAAGGGGTGGAGGTCTTCACTGCTCTGATGGACTCTGTTCAGAGAGGTCTGGACCAGTTTTTAGAGGAGATCCAAGAAAAGCAGAGAACCAACGAGAAACAAGCTGAAGACTTTATTAAAGAGCTGGAACAGGAAATCTGTGAACTGGAGAAGAGAAGCACTGAGGTGGAGCAGCTCTCAGGCTCTGAAGACCACCTCCACTTTGTCCAGAGGTTCACATGTGTAAAAGCTGCTCCATCCATGAAGACCTGGACAAAGGTCAACATCTGTCCACCATCATATGAGGGGACTGTGGTGAGAGCTGTGTCTAAGCTGGAGGATAAAATCAGAGAAGACATGAAGAAGATGTTTGAAGCTGAGCTGAAGAGAGTCCAACAGTATGAGGTGGATCTGACTCTGGATCCAGACACAGCTTTTCCTAAACTCATCTTGTCTGTTGATGGAAAACAGGTTCACCATGTTGATAAAAATAAGTACCTTCCAGACAAACCACAGAGATTCTCTGATTGTTGTTGCATCTTAGCAAAGCAGAGTTTCTCTTCAGGCAGGTTTTACTTCGAGGTTCAGGTCAAAGGAAAAACTGACTGGTATTTAGGAGTGGCCAGAGAGTCCATCAACAGGAAAGGATGGATCTCAGAGACTCCTCAGAACGGATTCTGGACCATCTGGTTCAGAAATGGAAATAAGTATGAAGCTCTTGCAGATCATTTGGTCCCTCTCTCTGTGCAGTCTGGTCTTCAGAAGGTGGGGGTGTTTGTGGATTATGAGGACGGTCTGGTCTCCTTTTATGACGTAGACTCTTCAGTTCTCATCTACTCCTTCATTGGCTGCTGCTTCAATGATAACCTCCTCCCATTCTTCTGTCCTTGGCCTAATTATGGAGGTAAAAACTCTGCTCCTCTGATCATCACTCGTGTCAAACACTGAGTAAGAAATTCATCAAATGTACAGATTTTCTGTGATTTCCTGGAGTCACTAAACATGACTGATGGAATGTGTAACAGTCCCTAAAAACAAAAATCTCCAATTTCTTTTTCAAAAAATTTGATTTTCCCAATTCACCCCTACTTTACTTTTGCTTTCATTTTATCAAAAACTTAAATGTAATGCTTATTGTCTTCCTGGAATAAAAGTGCCATCAGTTTGGTTTAAAAAATACACTTTGCACTACCAAACTGGAAATCTGGAAATCTAGTTGTAGTCAAACAAATATAATTATTGCAAACACTGTAATTATTGTCACATCAGCTCAGAGGGTATACAATAATATTGTCACCCTATTAAAAATAATAGCCCAAGTCATATTTTGAGGAAAATGGACTGCACTTATATAGTGCTTTTCCACCTTCATGGTGCTCAAACAGCTTTACATTAGCCTCACATTCACACCAGTAGGTTTCTAAGGTTCTGCCACTACTCCACTAATGGGAGCCTCAGTCAGGTTTCAGTGTCTTGCCCAAGGACACTTCAACACGTGGACAGCCAGAGCCGGGGATGAGAACCCTCGACCTTTCAGTCATTGGACGACCTGCTCTACCAACTGAGCCACAGGCGCCCCAATGAGATTTTGGCTTAGATCATCCCTTCATAATGCTCTTTATCTATGATAAAATCACTTAAATCTTTAGCTGTAAGGATCATGCTCATTATGCCCATAGGACAATGGTCAAGAAGGTGACTGAGGTTTAGGGTAGTATTTTGTGTTCCCAAAAACTTGAAGAAATTACGTAGGCAATGATTAATATTTTTTTTAAATAAACTCTGATTAAATTTACTTTAGTTGAAATGTAATCAATCCATTTGATTAATTACAACCCTTCAACTTATTTGGATGATTCTGCTCAAATATCTGAACTATGTATTTACATGAAACTATTATTTCTCTTATTCTCTGTTAAATGTAAAACTTCAATAAATATATTAAACTGAACAGATTTGTCTTGTTTCTTCTTTTTTAAAATCGAAAACTGTAACAGTGAAGTAAATAATGTGTAGTAAATATTTTAGAAAATACTGTCCGGAAGAGATCCTGGATTTTGAATCCAGGATCTCACCAAAATCTAATACTTTGTTCCACATCATGACATTTTCATCAAGATCCATCCACAACTTTTTGAGTTATCCTGCTAACTAACTAACTAACAGACAATCAGACAAACATAACCTCCTCGGTGGACCTCTCTTCATTTGGAGGGGGGGGGAGTCTACCTTGGTGGAGGTTTGTGCTCTCAGGGTGCTTTTCTAGTAAATAACTGTACTAGTCTCGTAAATATAATATAATAAATAGTGCAGAAAATTATGCACAAATGCACAGTTTTACATAAGAATGGAAATTAAGAACCAGTTCTTTTTGAGAACTGGTTCCAAGTAGCTCAGTTCCTTGGAATTGTTTGCCAGGTTACATATTGATTCCATCTTCACTGCAGAAGCGTGATGATGTCACATGTACACCATGGTTTCGAACGTACTCAACATGGCATCGAGACAGAAAAGCTCCAAAGTCTGTGCAGTCGACACCTGAACCAAGTCATGTGACTCAACACTGACAGACAGTCATAGGAACCTGCTTCAGTAACAGACGGGGGGTGAAGACATGACACCCCCCCCCCTTATGTTGTAAAACCTTTAAAAATGTTAAAGTACAATGGGTCATCCTGTGGCTGAGAGGGGAAACAACAATGTGGGTGGGTTTGACGGTGTACTGACTATGATTAGAATATTTATGGTGTAATAATCACAGTTTTCAGGATGTGATTATGGGTGTATTCACGTACCGAAGTCCACTTTATTTAGTCCAGGTGAACACAACCATTCTGTGCTCCAGTACTGAGCCCAAGTCCACTTCTGAAGGTGGTCCTACATCCAGACCACTCATACTCAGGCACAGTACGATGCTGTGTGAACACATCCAAGTCTAGACCTGGTCCTCTTCACACCATTCTGACAATGAAATTGGGTAAATCACCACGAAACCATAAACAGTGCTCGTGTTGTCGCTGAAAAAGTCACTGATCCGTGCAGCACAGGTTCACCTTATGGACCAAAGCACTGTGAAATATAAGGGAAAGAAGGTTGCTCTTATCTTTTCTTCAAACAGGCAAACACAGGGGTGTCCAATCCTGGTCCTAGAGACCTACTATCCTGCCTGTTTTAGATGTTCCCTCTTCCAACACACCTGATGGTCGTTATCAGACTTCTGCAGAACATGATGATAAGTTTAGCATTTGAATCAGGTGTGTTGGTAGAGGGAAACATCTAAAACATGCAGGATAGGAGCTGTGGAAGACCAGGACTAGACACCCATGGGCTAAAAGATAGAAGAAGACAAACCCTTAACCGACTAACATGTTTGTTGAATAGCTACAGATTCCCTCCACGTCACAACCTACTGTTAGCATGTGTAAAAAATATTCATACTTTTATCCAGCTGTGTAAACATGATCTCTGTGGGGATAAGATTCAATCAGCAAATTAACAAAAGGGCATTCACCAGTTGTATGAGAGTTTGGTTCCCTTGTTCCACCACAATAAATGGATATTGTTCATGTTTTAGAACTTAAACTGCTCTGACTGCTGTTTCTAAACATCCAACTTCCACACATGGTTTTACAGAACCAGAATGAGAACCCTTCTACATGTCGTCTGAGCTCTGTGATAAAACAACACACTTAGATTTTATCAAACCAGGAAACAGTTCAAAGGCAAAACCACATTTAACAGAACAAAGATCATTTGCCCATTAATGACAGTCAAAGTTCATTCCAATGTGAGCAGAGCTGCAGACGTGTCTGTGGAACCGTGGAACAAACCTTAAACCCACTTCATCAGATCTGTTTCTAGTCTCAGCAGAGTCTCTGACAAACAGGGTGAGTCCAACTGAGCTGATTCACAGCTTCAACACCACACTTCAACTCCAAACATGTAAATACAACTCTATTTATTTCACACCAACTCTCCTCAAATGGATCTTTTCACTGTGAACCGTATGGATGAAATATTCCATATTATTAGTCCATGGTCTGGACTTTGGTTCTACATCTGTTCCTGATTTTCTTTACACTAATATTTTCTACAGTTACACTTTCCAGAGCGTGTAAAAGTTAAAGTACTAGACCGACATCATGGATTTGTATCATTGCTGTAGAGTCATGTGACTGAGCAGTCACACTTATCTGAAGACCATAAAGGACTGTTATGAGTCTCCTTATTCGAAATGATCACATGATGATAATCACTCTTTATGTATGTATCAGTGTTGTATCTGTTCTTTTGGTCCATAGATATGGCTGCTGCAGGTCGTGTCCAAGCTGAAGATCAGTTCCTGTGTTCCATCTGTCTGGACGTCTTCACTGATCCAGTCGCAATACCATGTGGACACACCTTCTGCAGATCCTGCATCTCAGAACACTGGAGGGTTAATGTCCCATATAAGTGCCCCATGTGTAAAGAGGTTTTCTATACAAAACCTCAACTGAAGATCAACACAATCATCAAAGAGATGGTGACTCAGTTCAGACGTGAAGCTCAACATGAACCAAACATCTTCAGCTCAGACAAACAAGCTGCCAAACCAGGAGAAGTTCCCTGTGACGTCTGCACTAAAACCAAACAGAAGGCCCTGAAGTCCTGCCTGGTGTGTCTGACCTCCTACTGTCACACTCATCTGGAACCTCATCTGACACTTCCAGGACTGAAAAGACATCAGCTGATCCACCCTGTGGAGAACCTGGAAGACAGGATGTGTGGTAAACATGACAAACCTCTGGAGCTGTTCTGTAAAACTGACAGCACATGCATCTGTCTGCTCTGTCCTGTTATGGACCACAAGAACCATGAGTTTGTTCCACTGAAAGAAGAATATGAAAAACAGAAGGCAGAGTTGAAGAAGACAGAGGGTATGATTCAGCAGATGATCCAGGAGAGACGACTGAAGATCCAAGAGATCCAACAGTCAGTGTGGCTCAATAAGAGCACTGCAGACAGAGAGACAGCAGAAGGGGTGGAGGTCTTCACTGCTCTGATGGAGTCTGTTCAGAGAGGTCTGGACCAGTTTTTAGACGAGATCGAACAAAAGCGGAGAACCACCAAGAAACAGACTGAAGACTTTATTAAAGAGTTGAAACAGGAAATCTGTGAACTGGAGAAGAGAAGCACTGAGGTGGAGCAGCTCTCAGGCTCTGAAGACCACCTCAACTTTGTCCAGAGGTTCACATGTGTAAAAGCTGCTCCATCCATGAAGACCTGGACAAAGGTCAACATCTGTCCACCATCATATGAGGGGACTGTGGAGAGAGCTGTGTCCGAGCTGAAGGATAAACTCACAGAAGACATGAAGAAGATGGTTGAAGCTGAGCTGAAGAGAGTCCAACAGTATGAGGTGGATCTGACTCTGGATCCAGATACAGCTTATCCTAAACTCATCTTGTCTGTTGATGGAAAACAGGTTCATTATGGTGATAAAAAGAAGAAACTTCCAGACAAACCACAGAGATTCTCTGATTGCTGCAATGTTTTGGCAAAGCAGAGTTTCTCTTCAGGCAGATTTTACTTCGAGGTTCAGGTCAAAGGAAAAACTGACTGGGATCTAGGAGTGGTCAGAGAGTCCATCAAAAGGAAATACATCACACAGAATCCTCAGAACGGATACTGGACCATCCGGTTGACAAATGGAAATGAGTACAACGCTCTTGATGATAATCGTGTCCTTCTGTCTGTGCAGTCTGGTCTTCAGAAGGTGGGGGTGTTTGTGGATTATGAGGACGGTCTGGTCTCCTTTTATGACGTAGACTCTTCAGTTCTCATCTACTCCTTCATTGGCTGCTGCTTCAATGATAACCTCCTCCCATTCTTCTGTCCTTGGCCTAATTATGGAGGTAAAAACTCTGCTCCTCTGATCATCACTCGTGTCAAACACTGAGTAACAAATTCATCAAATGTACAGATTTTCTGTGATTTCCTGGAGTCACTAAACGTGACTGATGGAATGTGTAACAGTCCCTAAAAACAAAAATCTCCAATTTCTTTTTCCAAAAATTCGATTTTCCCAATTCACCCCTACTTTACTTTTGCTTTCATTTTATCAAAAACTTAAATGTAATGCTTATTGTCTTCCTGGAATAAAAGTGCCATCAGTTTGGTTTAAAAAATACACTTTGCAGTACCAAACTGGAAATCTGGAAATCTATTCGTAGTCAAACAAATGCAATTATTGCAAACACTGTAATTATTGTCACATCAGCTCAGAGGGTATACAATAATATTGTCACTCTATTAAAAATAATAGCCCAAGTCGTATTTTGAGGAAAATGGACTGCACTTATATACTGCTTTTCCACCTTCATGGTGCTCAAACAGCTTTACATTAGCCTCACATTCACACCAGTAGGTTTCTAAGGTTCTGCCACTACTCCACTATTGGGAGCCTCAGTCAGGTTTCAGTGTCTTGCCCAAGGACACTTCGACACGTGGACAGCCAGAGCCGGGGATGAGAACCCTGGACCTTTCAGTCATTGGACGACCTGCTCTACCAACTGAGCCACAGGCACCCCAATGAGTTTTTGGCTTAGAAGGTGACTGAGGTTTAGGGTATTATTTTGTGTTCCCAAAAACTTGAAGAAATGACATTGGCAATGATTAATTAAATTTACTTTAGTTGAAATGTAATCAATCCATTTGATAAATTACAACCCTTCAACTTATTTGGATGATTCTGCTCAAATATCTGAACTATGTATTTACATGAAACTATGAAGAAATTAATCCAAATATTTACATTATTTCTCTTATTCTCTGTTAAATGTAAAACTTCAATAAATATATTAAACTGAACAGATTTGTCTTGTTTCTTCTTTTTTAAAATCGAAAACTGTAACAGTCAAGTAAATAATGTGTAGTAAATATTTTAGAAAATACTGTCCGGAAGAGATCCTGGATTCAAAATCTAATACTTTGTTCCACATCATGACATTTTCATCAAGATCCATCCACAACTTTTTGAGTTATCCTGCTAACTAACTAACTAACTAACTAACTAACTAACTAACTAACTAACTAACTAACTAACTAACTAACTAACTAACAGACAATCAGACAAACATAACCTCCTCGGTGGACCTCTCTTCATTCGGAGGGGGGGTCTGCCTTGGTGGAGGTTTGTGCTCTCAGGGTGCTTTTCTAGTAAATAACTGTAATAGTCTCATAAATATAATATAATAAATAGTGCAAAAAATGATGCACAAATGCACAGTTTTACATAAGAATGGAAATTAAGAACCAGTTCTTTTTGAGAACTGGTTCAAAGTAGCTCAGTTCCTTGGAATTGTTTGCCAGGTTACATATTGATTCCATCTTCACTGCAGAAGCGTGATGATGTCACATGTACATCATGGTTTCAAACGTACTCAACATGGCATCGAGACAGAAAAGCTCCAAAATCTGTACAGTCTACACCTGAACCAAGTCATGTGACTCAACACTGACAGACAGTCATAAAAAACTGCTTCAGTAACAGACGGGAGGGGGGGGGGGGGGGGGGGGGCATGACCCCCCCCTATGTTGCAAAACCTTTAAAAATGTTAAAGTACAATGGGTCATCCTGTGGCTGAGAGGGGAAACAACAATGTAGGTGGGTTTTTGTTTGACGGTGTACTGACTATGATTAGAATATTTATGGTGTAATAATCACAGTTTTCAGGATGTGATTATGGGTGTTTTCACGTACCTAAGTCCACTTTATTTAGTCCAGGTGAACACAACCATTCTGTGCTCCAGTACTGAGCCCAAGTCCACTTCTGAAGGTGGTCCTACATCCAGACCACTCATACTCGGGCACAGTACGATGCTGTGTGAACACATCCAAGTCTAGACCTGGTCCTCTTCACACCATTCTGACAATGAAATTGGGTAAATCACCACGAAACCATAAACAGTGCTCGTGTTGTCACTGAAAAAGTCACTGATCCGTGCAGCACAGGTTCACCTTATGGACCAAAGCACTGTGAAATATTAGGGAAAGAAGGTTGCTCTTATCTTTTCTTCAAACAGGCTAACACAGGGGTGTCCAATCCTGGTCCTAGAGACCTACTATCCTGCCTGTTTTAGATGTTCCCTCTTCCAACACACCTGATGGTCGTTATCAGACTTCTGCAGAACATGATGATAAGTTTATCATTTGAATCAGGTGTGTTGGTAGAGGGAAACATCTAAAACATGCAGGATAGGAGCTGTGGAAGACCAGGACTAGACACCCATGGGCTAACAGATAGAAGAAGACAAACCCTTAACCGACTAACATGTTTGTTGAATAGCTACAGATTCCCTCCACGTCACAACCTACTGTTAGCATGTGTAAAAAATATTCATACTTTTATCCAGCTGTGTAAACATGATCTCTGTGGGGATAAGATTCAATCAGCAAATTAACAAAAGGGCATTCACCAGTTGTATGAGAGTTTGGTTCCCTTGTTCCACCACAATAAATGGATATTGTTCATGTTTTAGAACTTAAACTGCTCTGACTGCTGTTTCTAAACATCCAACTTCCACACATGGTTTTACAGAACCAGAATGAGAACCCTTCTACATGTCGTCTGAGCTCTGTGATAAAACAACACACTTAGATTTTATCAAACCAGGAAACAGTTCAAAGGCAAAACCACATTTAACAGAACAAAGATCATTTGCCCATTAATGACAGTCAAAGTTCATTCCAATGTGAGCAGAGCTGCAGACGTGTCTGTGGAACCGTGGAACAAACCTTAAACCCACTTCATCAGATCTGTTTCTAGTCTCAGCAGAGTCTCTGACAAACAGGGTGAGTCCAACTGAGCTGATTCACAGCTTCAACACCACACTTCAACTCCAAACATGTAAATACAACTCTATTTATTTCACACCAACTCTCCTCAAATGGATCTTTTCACTGTGAACCGTATGGATGAAATATTCCATATTATTAGTCCATGGTCTGGACTTTGGTTCTACATCTGTTCCTGATTTTCTTTACACTAATATTTTCTACAGTTACACTTTCCAGAGCGTGTAAAAGTTAAAGTACTAGACCGACATCATGGATTTGTATCATTGCTGTAGAGTCATGTGACTGAGCAGTCACACTTATCTGAAGACCATAAAGGACTGTTATGAGTCTCCTTATTCGAAATGATCACATGATGATAATCACTCTTTATGTATGTATCAGTGTTGTATCTGTTCTTTTGGTCCATAGATATGGCTGCTGCAGGTCGTGTCCAAGCTGAAGATCAGTTCCTGTGTTCCATCTGTCTGGACGTCTTCACTGATCCAGTCGCAATACCATGTGGACACACCTTCTGCAGATCCTGCATCTCAGAACACTGGAGGGTTAATGTCCCATATAAGTGCCCCATGTGTAAAGAGGTTTTCTATACAAAACCTCAACTGAAGATCAACACAATCATCAAAGAGATGGTGACTCAGTTCAGACGTGAAGCTCAACATGAACCAAACATCTTCAGCTCAGACAAACAAGCTGCCAAACCAGGAGAAGTTCCCTGTGACGTCTGCACTAAAACCAAACAGAAGGCCCTGAAGTCCTGCCTGGTGTGTCTGACCTCCTACTGTCACACTCATCTGGAACCTCATCTGACACTTCCAGGACTGAAAAGACATCAGCTGATCCACCCTGTGGAGAACCTGGAAGACAGGATGTGTGGTAAACATGACAAACCTCTGGAGCTGTTCTGTAAAACTGACAGCACATGCATCTGTCTGCTCTGTCCTGTTATGGACCACAAGAACCATGAGTTTGTTCCACTGAAAGAAGAATATGAAAAACAGAAGGCAGAGTTGAAGAAGACAGAGGGTATGATTCAGCAGATGATCCAGGAGAGACGACTGAAGATCCAAGAGATCCAACAGTCAGTGTGGCTCAATAAGAGCACTGCAGACAGAGAGACAGCAGAAGGGGTGGAGGTCTTCACTGCTCTGATGGAGTCTGTTCAGAGAGGTCTGGACCAGTTTTTAGACGAGATCGAACAAAAGCGGAGAACCACCAAGAAACAGACTGAAGACTTTATTAAAGAGTTGAAACAGGAAATCTGTGAACTGGAGAAGAGAAGCACTGAGGTGGAGCAGCTCTCAGGCTCTGAAGACCACCTCAACTTTGTCCAGAGGTTCACATGTGTAAAAGCTGCTCCATCCATGAAGACCTGGACAAAGGTCAACATCTGTCCACCATCATATGAGGGGACTGTGGAGAGAGCTGTGTCCGAGCTGAAGGATAAACTCACAGAAGACATGAAGAAGATGGTTGAAGCTGAGCTGAAGAGAGTCCAACAGTATGAGGTGGATCTGACTCTGGATCCAGATACAGCTTATCCTAAACTCATCTTGTCTGTTGATGGAAAACAGGTTCATTATGGTGATAAAAAGAAGAAACTTCCAGACAAACCACAGAGATTCTCTGATTGCTGCAATGTTTTGGCAAAGCAGAGTTTCTCTTCAGGCAGATTTTACTTCGAGGTTCAGGTCAAAGGAAAAACTGACTGGGATCTAGGAGTGGTCAGAGAGTCCATCAAAAGGAAATACATCACACAGAATCCTCAGAACGGATACTGGACCATCCGGTTGACAAATGGAAATGAGTACAACGCTCTTGATGATAATCGTGTCCTTCTGTCTGTGCAGTCTGGTCTTCAGAAGGTGGGGGTGTTTGTGGATTATGAGGACGGTCTGGTCTCCTTTTATGACGTAGACTCTTCAGTTCTCATCTACTCCTTCATTGGCTGCTGCTTCAATGATAACCTCCTCCCATTCTTCTGTCCTTGGCCTAATTATGGAGGTAAAAACTCTGCTCCTCTGATCATCACTCGTGTCAAACACTGAGTAACAAATTCATCAAATGTACAGATTTTCTGTGATTTCCTGGAGTCACTAAACGTGACTGATGGAATGTGTAACAGTCCCTAAAAACAAAAATCTCCAATTTCTTTTTCCAAAAATTCGATTTTCCCAATTCACCCCTACTTTACTTTTGCTTTCATTTTATCAAAAACTTAAATGTAATGCTTATTGTCTTCCTGGAATAAAAGTGCCATCAGTTTGGTTTAAAAAATACACTTTGCAGTACCAAACTGGAAATCTGGAAATCTATTCGTAGTCAAACAAATGCAATTATTGCAAACACTGTAATTATTGTCACATCAGCTCAGAGGGTATACAATAATATTGTCACTCTATTAAAAATAATAGCCCAAGTCGTATTTTGAGGAAAATGGACTGCACTTATATACTGCTTTTCCACCTTCATGGTGCTCAAACAGCTTTACATTAGCCTCACATTCACACCAGTAGGTTTCTAAGGTTCTGCCACTACTCCACTATTGGGAGCCTCAGTCAGGTTTCAGTGTCTTGCCCAAGGACACTTCGACACGTGGACAGCCAGAGCCGGGGATGAGAACCCTGGACCTTTCAGTCATTGGACGACCTGCTCTACCAACTGAGCCACAGGCACCCCAATGAGTTTTTGGCTTAGAAGGTGACTGAGGTTTAGGGTATTATTTTGTGTTCCCAAAAACTTGAAGAAATGACATTGGCAATGATTAATTAAATTTACTTTAGTTGAAATGTAATCAATCCATTTGATAAATTACAACCCTTCAACTTATTTGGATGATTCTGCTCAAATATCTGAACTATGTATTTACATGAAACTATGAAGAAATTAATCCAAATATTTACATTATTTCTCTTATTCTCTGTTAAATGTAAAACTTCAATAAATATATTAAACTGAACAGATTTGTCTTGTTTCTTCTTTTTTAAAATCGAAAACTGTAACAGTCAAGTAAATAATGTGTAGTAAATATTTTAGAAAATACTGTCCGGAAGAGATCCTGGATTCAAAATCTAATACTTTGTTCCACATCATGACATTTTCATCAAGATCCATCCACAACTTTTTGAGTTATCCTGCTAACTAACTAACTAACTAACTAACTAACTAACTAACTAACTAACTAACTAACTAACTAACTAACTAACTAACAGACAATCAGACAAACATAACCTCCTCGGTGGACCTCTCTTCATTCGGAGGGGGGGTCTGCCTTGGTGGAGGTTTGTGCTCTCAGGGTGCTTTTCTAGTAAATAACTGTAATAGTCTCATAAATATAATATAATAAATAGTGCAAAAAATGATGCACAAATGCACAGTTTTACATAAGAATGGAAATTAAGAACCAGTTCTTTTTGAGAACTGGTTCAAAGTAGCTCAGTTCCTTGGAATTGTTTGCCAGGTTACATATTGATTCCATCTTCACTGCAGAAGCGTGATGATGTCACATGTACATCATGGTTTCAAACGTACTCAACATGGCATCGAGACAGAAAAGCTCCAAAATCTGTACAGTCTACACCTGAACCAAGTCATGTGACTCAACACTGACAGACAGTCATAAAAAACTGCTTCAGTAACAGACGGGAGGGGGGGGGGGGGGGGGGGGGCATGACCCCCCCCTATGTTGCAAAACCTTTAAAAATGTTAAAGTACAATGGGTCATCCTGTGGCTGAGAGGGGAAACAACAATGTAGGTGGGTTTTTGTTTGACGGTGTACTGACTATGATTAGAATATTTATGGTGTAATAATCACAGTTTTCAGGATGTGATTATGGGTGTTTTCACGTACCTAAGTCCACTTTATTTAGTCCAGGTGAACACAACCATTCTGTGCTCCAGTACTGAGCCCAAGTCCACTTCTGAAGGTGGTCCTACATCCAGACCACTCATACTCGGGCACAGTACGATGCTGTGTGAACACATCCAAGTCTAGACCTGGTCCTCTTCACACCATTCTGACAATGAAATTGGGTAAATCACCACGAAACCATAAACAGTGCTCGTGTTGTCACTGAAAAAGTCACTGATCCGTGCAGCACAGGTTCACCTTATGGACCAAAGCACTGTGAAATATTAGGGAAAGAAGGTTGCTCTTATCTTTTCTTCAAACAGGCTAACACAGGGGTGTCCAATCCTGGTCCTAGAGACCTACTATCCTGCCTGTTTTAGATGTTCCCTCTTCCAACACACCTGATGGTCGTTATCAGACTTCTGCAGAACATGATGATAAGTTTATCATTTGAATCAGGTGTGTTGGTAGAGGGAAACATCTAAAACATGCAGGATAGGAGCTGTGGAAGACCAGGACTAGACACCCATGGGCTAACAGATAGAAGAAGACAAACCCTTAACCGACTAACATGTTTGTTGAATAGCTACAGATTCCCTCCACGTCACAACCTACTGTTAGCATGTGTAAAAAATATTCATACTTTTATCCAGCTGTGTAAACATGATCTCTGTGGGGATAAGATTCAATCAGCAAATTAACAAAAGGGCATTCACCAGTTGTATGAGAGTTTGGTTCCCTTGTTCCACCACAATAAATGGATATTGTTCATGTTTTAGAACTTAAACTGCTCTGACTGCTGTTTCTAAACATCCAACTTCCACACATGGTTTTACAGAACCAGAATGAGAACCCTTCTACATGTCGTCTGAGCTCTGTGATAAAACAACACACTTAGATTTTATCAAACCAGGAAACAGTTCAAAGGCAAAACCACATTTAACAGAACAAAGATCATTTGCCCATTAATGACAGTCAAAGTTCATTCCAATGTGAGCAGAGCTGCAGACGTGTCTGTGGAACCGTGGAACAAACCTTAAACCCACTTCATCAGATCTGTTTCTAGTCTCAGCAGAGTCTCTGACAAACAGGGTGAGTCCAACTGAGCTGATTCACAGCTTCAACACCACACTTCAACTCCAAACATGTAAATACAACTCTATTTATTTCACACCAACTCTCCTCAAATGGATCTTTTCACTGTGAACCGTATGGATGAAATATTCCATATTATTAGTCCATGGTCTGGACTTTGGTTCTACATCTGTTCCTGATTTTCTTTACACTAATATTTTCTACAGTTACACTTTCCAGAGCGTGTAAAAGTTAAAGTACTAGACCGACATCATGGATTTGTATCATTGCTGTAGAGTCATGTGACTGAGCAGTCACACTTATCTGAAGACCATAAAGGACTGTTATGAGTCTCCTTATTCGAAATGATCACATGATGATAATCACTCTTTATGTATGTATCAGTGTTGTATCTGTTCTTTTGGTCCATAGATATGGCTGCTGCAGGTCGTGTCCAAGCTGAAGATCAGTTCCTGTGTTCCATCTGTCTGGACGTCTTCACTGATCCAGTCGCAATACCATGTGGACACACCTTCTGCAGATCCTGCATCTCAGAACACTGGAGGGTTAATGTCCCATATAAGTGCCCCATGTGTAAAGAGGTTTTCTATACAAAACCTCAACTGAAGATCAACACAATCATCAAAGAGATGGTGACTCAGTTCAGACGTGAAGCTCAACATGAACCAAACATCTTCAGCTCAGACAAACAAGCTGCCAAACCAGGAGAAGTTCCCTGTGACGTCTGCACTAAAACCAAACAGAAGGCCCTGAAGTCCTGCCTGGTGTGTCTGACCTCCTACTGTCACACTCATCTGGAACCTCATCTGACACTTCCAGGACTGAAAAGACATCAGCTGATCCACCCTGTGGAGAACCTGGAAGACAGGATGTGTGGTAAACATGACAAACCTCTGGAGCTGTTCTGTAAAACTGACAGCACATGCATCTGTCTGCTCTGTCCTGTTATGGACCACAAGAACCATGAGTTTGTTCCACTGAAAGAAGAATATGAAAAACAGAAGGCAGAGTTGAAGAAGACAGAGGGTATGATCCAGCAGATGATCCAGGAGAGACGACTGAAGATCCAAGAGATCCAACGGTCAGTGTGGCTCAGTAAGAGCACTGCAGACAGAGAGACAGCAGAAGGTGTGGTGGTCTTCACTGCTCTGATGGACTCTGTTCAGAGAGGTCTGGACAAGTTTTTAGACGAGATCGAACAAAAGCGGAGAACCACCAAGAAACAGACTGAAGACTTTATTAAAGAGTTGAAACAGGAAATCTGTGAACTGGAGAAGAGAAGCACTGAGGTGGAGCAGCTCTCAGGCTCTGAAGACCACCTCCACTTTGTCCAGAGGTTCACATGTGTAAAAGCTGCTCCATCCATGAAGACCTGGACAAAGGTCAACATCTGTCCACCATCATATGAGGGGACTGTGGAGAGAGCTGTGTCCGAGCTGAAGGATAAACTCACAGAAGATATGAAGAAGATGGTTGAAGCTGAGCTGAAGAGAGTCCAACAGTATGAGGTGGATCTGACTCTGGATCCAGATACAGCTTATCCTAAACTCATCTTGTCTGTTGATGGAAAACAGGTTCATTATGGTGATAAAAAGAAGAAACTTCCAGACAAACCACAGAGATTCTCTGATTGCTGCAATGTTTTGGCAAAGCAGAGTTTCTCTTCAGGCAGGTTTTACTTCGAGGTTCAGGTCAAAGGAAAAACTGACTGGGATCTAGGAGTGGTCAGAGAGTCCATCAAAAGGAAATACATCGCACAGAATCCTCAGAACGGATACTGGACCATTCGGTTGACAAATGGAAATGAGTACAACGCTCTTGATGATAATCGTGTCCTTCTGTCTGTGCAGTCTGGTCTTCAGAAGGTGGGGGTGTTTGTGGACTATGAGGACAGTCTGGTCTCCTTTTATGACGTAGACTCTTCAATTCCCATCTACTCCTTCATTGGCTGCTGCTTCAAAGAGAAACTCCTCCCATTCTTCAGTCCATGGTCTAATGCTGGAGGTAAAAACTCTGCTCCTCTGATCATCACTCGTGTCAAACACTAAGAAATTCAAACGTACAGATTTTCTCAGATTTTTTTGGAGTCAATAAAATTACGTTCTTTTCATCGTCCATGCAAAGGTACACAGACATGAATGGATTGCAACACATTAGCCACCATGATGCATGCTTGTGTCACAAAATTTTTTTTTTTGATTAGATGATGCATGTAATACCATGTTTCCCCAGCAAGGACAGGACCCAAGCGATGAAGTGTAATTTAATGCATTATATTCAAGAAGAAGAAGATGACAGAGATTCATCAGCGTCTAGGCGTCGGTATAGGTATGGAACTGTGGCAAAATAATCAGACCGAAATCTAAGGTGAATTTCAGCGCCTTACTTACGTACCACACAAATATGCAACTGTTTTTTATTTGTTCACTGTTAACAGCACAGGCAGCAGAGTCAAGATGTCAAATGCAAAAAGGTTAAAGTGTGGTTACATTTCATACGACAAGATAAAGATTCTTCCAGTTGCAACCGGTGTCTAAAGACATTTACATGCAAATAATAATAATAATAATACATTTTATTCGTATAGCGCTTTTCATGTCACTCAAAGACGCTTTACATGAAGTAAAAAATAGAACAATAAGAGTCTGACTACAATAGGAAAAAAAAAACAAAAAAAACAATAGGAAATGGATCAATCACACATTAAAACAGACAGAATAAAAGTAATCAAACATTAAAAGCAATTTTGAATAAATTAGTTTTTAAAAGGGATTTAAAAGTGTTGAGGTCGGAAGAGTGACGGATGGTTGTGGGGAGTGAGTTCCAGAGGTTTGGGGCGTCTACAGAAAAGGCTCCGTCACAGTGTTTACCTTAAAGCAGAAGCATCATATATCAGTTAAAGCTTCTGTGATGAGCCAAGTGGGTCTAGCACTGTGTTAGTAGCACATCAGAAATAAAAATACCCAGTGTGGGAGAGCCAAGCCATTACACTTTCAGACCCAGTTACAGTGCCAGCGTTTGTTCTTCATTTTAATTAAGAAAAGTCAAATAAAGAAAAGTCATTTTCGTGTCCAATACGAATATTGCTAAAGTAACTGGTGCATGTTATTTCTTTAGCTAATGATGTGACATGTGGTGTTAGGTTAAAAAGTTGTATCAGAGTTTGTGTTTGTCAGACTGATGAGGTAAGTCTTCAGTTAAATTATAAATGTGTAACTAGCTTAAGTGTTGTAATGTCTCTGGTTATTATTTAAAATGAGTGTTATCTTTTCTTTTTAAAGTACTAATTTAAATATCATTTAGGTACCATTATGCAAGTATCAGTTTCACATCAGTATTGAATGAAACCGTTACAGTACCCGACCCTACCAGTGTCTCCAGCAGGAAGTGAGTCACTGGAGCTTGTAGATCTGAGACTTAAATTCGGAAACGCCTGTGCCCACTTAAAATTTACATAGACTGAACAACAGTTAGGAATTCCCCATCTTGATACTTACTGTCACTGCTGCAGTTTAGAGGTCTGATGTAACACTGTCTATATTTGATGTGTTTTGGGGTATTTTTTTTGCACCACCAATTAAAAAATATTACACCCTATTGTGTGTTCTTTGTGCTCTTAAACTGAAGGGTCAAACAGGATGTTCACAAATATAAAGTGAAACGGGCTCAGTGAGTTCCAGTCAAACTGAATTGGGTCAGTTTCCATAGTATTCCAATACTTAAGAGCAAACACCATGATATACGTCTTTCGTTGCCATGGCAATCTCAATGTCATCTGGTTTGACACCCATACTCGACTGAACTCAGAACGACCTCCTATTGCACAAGCAATGGTTTACATTTTACACATTGTCCAGCTTGTTTGTACTGAGCCTCCGAAAGGACATGAGTGGAAAAAAAAAGTGGAGGTAAGAAAAAAAAAATCGGTAACAATATAATATATCCTACACACATTCCACCATTTATTAACCATTTTTAAACCTATTTGTTAATGTTTATTAATGTACTGCTGATACGCAATTAATCATAAAGCAGTTGTTCACAGGGCGACAAATGGTTTGATCATAAAAAATAAAAACAAATGGTTTGTTCATCATGAATTGTGTATTAATAAACCATAAAAAATGCATAATACATAATTAACAAATGGTTAATACATAGTGAATTGTGTGTAGTTAGAATAAAGTCTTACCTAAAAATTCTGAGAAAGATTCTTTCTCAGAATTCCAAGAAATTCTTGGAATTCCAATAATTTCTTGGATATATAGTTGCATGTTTATTTGTTTTTCAAACTACTGCTGCAAAGGTTATTTGTTTACTTTCTGGTATTTCCGAGTCAGATAAACATGGAGGATGCACAGTGGGAAAACTGGGAAAACTTTCTTTAAAACATGCATGGCTAATGAAATTTCTGTTCCGTCAAATCTATCCGCTGACCGAAAAAAAATGTCAAGCTTTATTTTGGTCGAAAACCACCACAAAACCCTGTCCTTTTTCTGGTTTATTTTATTTTATTTGGACCTGAAGAAGACCTATTTAGGTCGAAACGTCGTCCACTTTTTTATTTTTATTTGACTTTCACGGGAGTTTTCCGCCCGGCTTCGGCGGAGTTTTCCGTGTTAGCTAGCTTCTTTTTCTTTTCTTTTTGTCTCTCTTTTCTTTGTCAAAATTAAAATACGCACACTCACACACACTACAGAACACACACACAACACGGGACACACAGACACATACATATATAAAATAAAATGCAGAATTTTACGGACGGAGAGGGCTGGACGGTGGTCCGCAGGGGACGCCGGCCTGGTCGCTTCGCTCCCGGGGAGTGGGAAGGGGGACGCCGCGGTGGGGATGATTTTCTCCGGGGGACGGACAGTGCATTTAGGGCTCCGGGGTTTCACAACGCCGGGGTCCGCAACCACTATAACCCCAACCTTGAGCCAGTGCCACCCCGGGGGATTATCCCCACCGGTCGCCCCCAACCCCTCATCTGGATTTATGCACAGGCGGTGCGGGGAACACCGGGAGGATTTCGCCGTGCGCCCGGGCTGCAACGGGGAGATGCGGGGTCCAAAAAACATGGCGGACTACATTAAACCTACGGCCCGGTTTAAACAAATTACACATACCTTTCATGATTTAATTAGAGCTGTTCACCACGGGGCCAAAGTGAGGGTTTCTGAGGATGAAAAAAGACCTACAACAATCATTAACATGGAAGATATGTTGGCTAATTTAATTAAACCTGCTTTGCCATCACAGAAAACATGTGATGACATTATAGGTAATGCTAAAAACTGGGCTCACACCACGATGTTAATTTTAAAACAGCATTATGAAGACATTGTGGAGGAATTAATGACCAAAGTTGAGGAATTTCATGGGGATGAATGGGAAGAGCCATTTAATGTAGCACTGAGATGGTGTAAAAGGAAATTTCCCAGACTAAGACAGGATGTTGTGGATGAGATTAGGGGGACTGTTTTAGCCACAGTAAGGGACAGACCCACTGAGGAGAACAAGGTGACCCCTACTCCCCAAAATAACATACCTACTTCCACTCCAAGAGGTCACAGCACACAGACCTTTGCTCCCCAGGCCACAAGAGACCAGGGGACGGATCCCCCAACAGATTTGGGGGTCTCCACCTGTTACCACCAATGTTAATAGATGGTCTTCACCTGTGAACCCGGGTATTACTAATGCAGATTGGGGGGTTTCACCAATTACCACCAATGTAGATGGGGGGGGTTCCACTGCTTACCACCAATTACATTGGTGGTAAGCAGTGTAAAGATGGTAAGGTAATCTTTATGGAAGCATCCCATGCTAGTCTTTTGTATATTATCCATTGTTTATTTAGTGAAATTATACAATATATTTGAACAAACATATATAGTATTTTCATTTTCCTAGATGAGTTATAAGTAAATTTGAAAATTTTATGATCATATGAGCCAGATTTTTCTAAAATGTAAGTACAAATTTCACATTCTGTAATGTTAAATCATGGCCTATAATGCTCTCAGAATGCACCAAAATGATGCCCGCCAGGCTCCGCATACGCAAAAATGTTCAGTCAAAAAATTTTCAGTTACTTTCAGCCATGAACATGTCTCACATCCTCCTTTCTCACACGCAGTTAATTTTCTCTGTATTTATCGTCCATCCATTGATACCTGTCACTTGACTTATTACAGTTGACTGTCAGTGAATGACACCAGATCTGTCAGTTCACAGTAGGACATGAGAGTCCTTTAATTTTCTAAATCCTCTTCAAGTGTCTCACACTGATGAAACATCCATGCCTGTGATGAAGAATTGATTTTATGTCTTCATAAATTAATCCAATTTCAAACAAGAACTCAATGAAGTTTTCCCACTGTTTGTCCTCCATGTTTATCTGACTCGGAAATACTGGAAGTAAACAAATAACCTGAACAGCAGTAGCTTAAAAAACAAACTACTTTGAACAACTATTTTTCTCTGGATTTAATATTTTTTTCTTTCTTACTGTCATGGAAATGTATTGTATTATTGTATATTATTATATTTGTATTATTACTTTGTCTTTGTAATTCACATCTGAGTGTTAACTGTTGACTGTACTGTAGTAGTCAGCATTAGTCAACGGCTGTTTATCTGTTTATCATCTTAACCAGACTTCCTGTTTCTTCCTGTCTTTGTCAATTGTATCTGTATAAGTACCTGTGTTTCTCCACATACATGCTCCTGTGTGTGTGTGTGTGTGTGTGTGTGTGTGTGTGTGTGTGTGTGTGTTGAACAGAACTGATTATAATGATTATTGTAAAGATCATTCTAATTCCAGCTTCGTTCTTAATTAAACTGAAACAAATCTGCAACACTTACCTCCACTCTGCCCCCCCCGACTATGAAATAGCCCTTAGTGTTGATGTAAACTGTTTGAACGTGTATGAATTTGTATCTAAATGCACTTAAATCCTAACATTTATGGTGATAATTCTGCTTTGACAGATTCTAATGCCTATAATTTAATACAATGATGATGTTGTTTTAATGTTCACTTTAATTCAAATGTTGGGATTGTGAATGTGTTTGTATGATAGGATTGATTTTAAACTTTTAAATAATACAAGTGGAATTCAATAGTCAATAATAACTAAAGATCGGCTTTAATAGTCATATACTATCTTCATCTGAAATGAGAAAAAAAAATGTTTATTTGTTCATAGACAAACATGTAATTGTTGTAAACACTAATTATTTTCACATCAGCTCAGAGATTATATCATATTTAAGACCAAATATATTGAAATGATTCATCATTTATTTAAATATGCTCTGATTAAATTTACTTTTGATGAAATCCAAACGATACATTTGATAAATCACAAACCTTTAACTTATTTCGATGATTCTGCTCAAATATCTGAACTATGTATTTACATGAAACTATGAAGAAATAGATGAAAGTATTCACATGACTTCAGCTGTTAAATGTAAAACTGAAATAAACACATTAAACTGAATTGATTTGTCATGTGTTTGTTCTTTATGTAAAACTGTAATAATCTAATAAATAGGACTGAACATGATGCATAAACCAACCAAAGGAAAAATATCAAAGAACCAACATATAAACCAGACACATTAATAAACCAGATATTGATACAAATATTGTCACTATCCCATAAAATTCACGCATCTCCAAAAACCTTTTTCAGGGGCATGAAAAAAGTGTTTTATTCATTTATTTATTAACTTAGAAATTAAACCCAAAACACAGTAATTAGACTCCAAATAAAAACCTATAGTTACACATTCAATATTTTAATGGGATTTACATTCGTGTTCTGAGTGACAGTGGACATACGTGTTTTTTTTAATAATGTATTCCAATGATGTCTGATTATTCATGTTCCACTAAATCATTTTATATTTACATTTGTTTCATCCATATAGGTCATCTACTGTTTAGCACATGCATCACGCTAACTCAGTTTAAGGAAAACACAAAACTAAACATCTATCCCTGACTTCAAACCTAACGTTATTTACCCAAAAATATGGTCTACACCCCTGTAATAATAACAATACTTCTCTGTTCCTGTCTAACCCTAACGCTGCAGATGACTTGTCTGTCTGTTGACTATTAAGATGCTTTGGTACCAGAAATGGTGCAGTGTTATCTCCTTCATTTTACAACTGAAAAAACATCTTCAACCTAAAGTGAACTTTCTGCTCATGGGAGACAGGAGGAGATTCCTGGAGGACTGTCCTGAAAAAAACATTAACTCCAATTCCACAACTAACATGGGGAGCTTTTTTTTTTTTTTTTTTTACCACAGTAGATGTTTTCTTTCAGCAGAACATCTTTAGTATCTATAACATCTGATGATGTCAAATTATTCTGTTTTAATAACCACAGTAACATTTTTTTAATTTTTAAATGTCAGATAATGAAGTGAAACTGCTTTAACCAAGATACAATCATACAATTAGTTGCATTCATTAAAAAAATATTCCATGATCGGCAATTGGCAGATTTTTGGTGATCGGTATCAGTGATTGGACCAAAAAAATGCTAGTCAGTGCATCTATATATATATATATATATATATATATATATATATATATATATATATATATATATATATATATATATATATATATATATATATATATATATATATATATATATATCAGGATCAGTGCATCCTATATATATATATATATATATATATATATATATATATATATATATATATATAGGATGCAGTGGTTATCACAGCAAGAAGGACCCTGGTTCGAATCCCACACCAGACCTTTCTTTCTGTTTGCATGTTCTCATGTTCTCCGTGTGTCCACGTGGGTTTTCTCCAGTTTCCTCCCACCATCCAAACACATGCACTGATAGGTTAATTAGTTAATCTAAATTGTCCATAGGTGTGAATGTGAGAGTGATTGTTTGTCTATATATGTTCAGCCCTAAGATGAACTGGAGACTCATACAGGATGTACCCCGCCTTCACCTACTGTAGCTGCATTAGGCCCCCGTGACCCCTGTGTCCCTAATGAGGATAAAGTGGGTTCAGATGATATATATGTAACATCCTTTAACATCTGTGAATAATTTGTGTCAATCGGATACAAATTATTATGCATTGCTAAGGACTTCCTACCCCAAAATAGTCCAAAACTTTGACGGACAATATCTAAAAATACGCAAATTGCAAAATATGTCCAAATGTGGATATTAAAATTACCATAACTTTGGTTCTACTTGTGATAGAAACATAATTTTTTCACCATCTTAAACCTTAGTTTCCACTCTACCAAGCTACACAGATAACTCAGTTTGGATTTCCAGACACTTATGCCTGGTTTCGTGGTGGTGGGTCACATATATGTATAATGTAGCCTATCTATTGACTCAGTGTATCCCAGCTGAACGCTGGCTGAGCAGTTAACACTCTTGCCTCACAGCAAGAAGACAAAGGTTTGATTCCCAGACCGTGCTGGCCTTTCTGTGTGGAGTTTGTATGTTTCCTCCATCACCCAAACACATGTTTGTTTATGTCAAATCCTCCAGCAGGTGATTGTGACCATTAGCCTGGTTCTACAGCAGGTTACCCCCATGTCATCAAGGATGTTTTAGTACAGAGGACACATTTCATTGAACAGTGTTTAATGACAAATAAAGTACGTTACCTTTTACAGTATATATAGACTCAGTGAAGCCTATTTATAGATTTGTTTGTTTATTGTTCAGAGTTCTGAGACATATTTGTTTGAGTGTTTTCCAGCTGTTTTACATAACAGCATTGATCAGAGGCAGTGGCAGACTGTGTTTGCTCCACAGAGATGATGCTGAACTGAGGAGCACAGCCACACTGGGGCCTGTGACAGACACTCTGCTTCAATGCTTTAATCACAGCCTCCAAACTCATTCAACAGGACAAACAACTGACTGACACACACACACACACACGCACGCACACACACACTGCAGAAGACTTATCAAACCTCAAATCTATGTTGTGGATTTTTTTTCCTTCATTTTCCACTCATCTGAACCTGCTTTACCCTCATTAGGGTCACTGGGGTACATCCTGTATGAGTCTCCAGTTCATCTCAGGACTGAACATATATAGACAAACAATCACTCATTCACACCTATGGATAATTTAGATTAACTAATTAACCTCTCAGTGCATGTGTTTGATGTTGGGAGGAAACCAGAGCAGTGGACGAACATTACGAACTAGGGTGTTTCAGACAAATCATATTTTCAAATTCAAACCCTATTTGCATATAATTGTATTATTCACTAAAACACATATTAAAAATGTAAATATACACAATATACTCAAATTAAAGTATCCAAATTATACTAATTACATGGCAAGGCAGTCCATCGCCTTTGTTAGGGCTGGGGAGAAGCCAAAGCACCACCGGAGCCAGGTAGGGGGGCTGCTGGCAACAGCTCAGGACTGACAGCTGAAGGTAGACCTATGGTAACAGCTCAAGTTCCTGCAGAACATCGCAGTGACCACACTCAGACCAGACATAGTCTTGGTCTCTGAAACAACGAGACAAGTGGTCCTCCTGGAACTGACTGTCCCCTGGGAAGACCGGATGTTGGAGGCATTTGAGAGGAAGAGGGCCAAGTACGAGGAGCTGATAAGCGAATGCCGGAATGCGGGGTGGAGGACCCGACTAAACCCCATTGAAGTTGGGTGCAGAGGCTTCGTTGGTCAGTCCCTCATCAGGGCACTCGAGATGTTGGGAGTCAAAGGGCTGCAGAACAAGAAAGCCATCAGAAACATCTCCGATGCAGCAGAGAAGGCGTCAAGATGGCTGTGGATCAAGCGGGGGGATCCGTGGGCTACGCAGACCACTTAGACACAAGCTGGGGCCTGATCAACCCTGGCTGGGTCACCTGGGTGAGGGTGTCTGTTGTGAGACCCGAAACACCCGATGACCCCAGGCTACAACACTGATGATGTGTCTAAGGCCCCGTCCCATTTCTCCCCCTTAAAACTTGCACTTGGTTTTAAGTGCCCTAAAAAGTAAATTCCACTCATCAAGGGGAAATAATTCCCCCTGAAAATGGGACACCACTCGCCAAGTGAACGTAACAAACATGCTCACGTCACACACTGACAAGTCTACCCCGCGAAATATGAAACCACCCCTCCGCGAGACTGACAGCAGCTGAATACTATTTACACGGAGGACAAATGGCGGTCCCAGCTGTGTTGCCTGTTGTGTTGGTTCTGTTTATTTACCTTCGGGATGCGCAGAGAAAAAATGCGGCAAACAGAAGACGCATTCGCCGTCTACTTTGCCTTTCAGTCTTGTCTCAGGTATGTTGATTTATTTAAATATTTTGATGTATTTTTTCTTCAATAGTTGGCTATTTATAACATTAACGTTAGCATTACCGCTAGCTTGACAAGAGCTCGCAGTGCATCATGGGTAATTTAATCTTCCACTCAAAACGAAGTCCGCAACCAACCTCACTACATTTTGAGGGTTGATTTTAAGGGCAAAATCGCACTCCCACTTGCTCCCCTAGGTAATGGGACACCCTACCCCTACACATGAACGCGCAAAATCTAGGGTTAGGGGAAATTTTAGGGTTAGGGGGAGAAATGGGACGGGGCCATAGTTGCACCTAGAGTGTTTGTTATAACTAAGTATATAACATCATATAAGAATGTTCCACATGATCACACATTACAAATATATACAATACACTCATATTCAACATTATACAAATTGAGGTGTTTTAAACAGTGGTCTTTCCTCCTCTCAGGTTCTGACTGACACCCTGAAGGAGTTCTGGACTGGACTCTGGCCTTTGGTGATTTGCTGACCTCTATGATGTTAGATCTTATTTTGGACTTTTTCAGTTAATGTGAGGTTATATACTTGCAATGTAATTAGTATAATTTTGACACTTTAATTTGAGTATATTGTATAGTATAGTGAATAATAAAATGATATATAGTGTTTGTTTTTGAAAATGTGATTTGTCCAAAAAGTCCTACTCTGTAAAAAGTGCAGGCTGAAACATTCAACTGGAGAAAAGCCACACAGAAAGGTCTGGTGTGGGAGTTGAACCAGGGACCTTCTGTCAGTGAGGTACGAGTGTTAACCACTGTGCTAACCCCCCTAAATATATGTTCTTCTAATGTTTAGCTAAAATATGTGTATTTGAACCATTATTTGTACAAACAAATGTAGCCACTTAGCAAATATCCTCCTGTAAAAACACATGAATAGAACCAAAGAAAAATCCTGTAAAAGTTAAATTTTTTTTATAAATAAAGTTGTAAACTTTAACTGTAAAGGTCACAGACGTGGGTCTGTAGCTGAGTGCTTTAGTTTGTCATGTGACTCACATGAGTTAAATGTGGAGGAAAGTTTGAATAAAACCCAGAGAATGTAAAGTACCACAGAATGACCTGGATGATCATCTTATTGAATATTTAGGTTTTTATTTCATTACTTTTACTTCACTTTTGTTCTGTTTGTGTCTTATACTTTGTTCATGTTACTTATTATTTTGTTGGTTTATTTTTCACTTTTGTTCATTTTTATTGATCACTTGAGCTGTTTTTGATCATTTTGTTGCTCATTTATTTATACTTTTACTTCAGTAAAGGAGTTAAATCAGTACTTTAACTTTTACTAAAGTATTTTTTTTCCCACACAAATACCCATACTTCTACTTAAGTACAGAGTGTGAGTACTTTTACCACCTCTGGCTGTTGTTGTATCCACGACAAACATACAATCATCTTAGTGTCGCACACGGAAAATCTAATCTAAAACAACTGATGTGTGTTGGACAGTCAACAGCTGCACAATGAACAAACTCTTCCACACATGTCAGTTGTATTTTATTTTAATGATGTCTTCATCCAGCTGTGTGTGTAGTGACAGTTTACATCAGGGTGTCAAACTCTGCTCCTCGAGGACCAGTGTGTGTTTTAGATATTTCACTCTTTGACATGATCCTGTTTAACCCTTTAATGGGTCTGCACTAATACAGTTCTTTTCATTTTCATGGTGCTAAAACACTTTCCATTAGCCTCACATTCACCCATTCACCCATTCACACACACTCATACACCAGCAGGTTTCTAAGGTGTAAGGCAGGGGTGTCAAACTGCGGTCCTCGAGGGCCGGTGTCCTGCATGTTTTAGATGTTTCCCTCTTCCATTACACCTGGAGGCCATTGCATCATTATCAGTCTGATGAGGAGCTGATTATTAACTCTTTAAGTGTCAGTGCTAATGCGTTCTGAATGAATGATTTAGTTTAAATATTCAGAAAAATTCTACTATTTTCCTTTTTAGTTTTGTGGATGGAAAAGGTGTCAAAAAGCAAAAAAAAAATATTTTTTTTAAATTAAAGGTAAAATTAAAACTGTTGAGACCAAATTTTAATACTACTTTTCTTTTTTTAGTATTTTTTTTTATTTTATTTTCCACATTATTTTTTTCATTTTATTAATGTGTTCATTTTTTGTTCATTTTCTTTCTACATTTTTTTTTATTATTATTTTTCTTTGATTTTCTGCCATTTGTCTCTTCCTATTTTGTTAGCTTATTAATCATTTTTGTTTTGTTGCTCATTTTATTTTATTTTTTATTTTTTTACTGATTGCTAAAATCTTAGCAGTTAAAGGGTTAAACTGAATCACATGGAAGAGGGAAATCTCTAAAACATGGAGGACACCGGCCCTCGAGGACTGGAGTTTGACACCTGTGGTCTAAGGTCAGTCCTACTGGAAGACTAAGTGAGGGTTCAGTGTCTTTGCCCAAGGGCACTTCAACATGTGGACAGCCAGAGCCGGGACGCGAACCACCGTCCATCATTAGACGACCTGCTCTACCAACCACCTACGATAAACACAAACCTCCGCTAAGACAGACCTCGACCTTTTAAATGAAGAGAGGTCCACCAAGGAGGTTATGTTATTGTCTGTCTGACTGTCTGTCTGTCTGTCTGACTGACTGTCTGTCTGTTAGCAAGATAACTCAAAATGTTGTGGATGGATCTTGATAAATATTTTCAGGGTAGGTTGGTAATGCATAGATCTGGAAATGAGTAGATTTTGGTGGTGATCCGGAAGAGATCCTGGATTCTGAATCACTTTGAAATTTTACATTGCGGTAAATGGAGAATGATCCAGAATCCAGGATCTCTTCCGGATCACCACCAAAATCTAATCATTTGTTTCTTGTGACACTCCCAACATCTTGAAAATTTCAACCCCCCCTTCCCTGAAAATTTAATCAAGATCTGTCCATAAGTTTTTGACTTGTCTATGTCTACTGGTGTATGAGTGTGTGTGAATGGGTGAATGTGAGGAATTGTAAATCACTTTGGGCACCAAGTGGTGTAAAAAATGCGCTATATAAGTACAGTCCATTTACCATTATGTTGCTAACTAACACAGACAAATGGACAGACAGACAAACTCTGGCAAAACCATAACCGCCTTGGTGGAGGTAAAAACCTGAGGGTCAGGTGGTGACCACTGGATGAAATGATATGGAATGACCCTTTATCCTATAAAATGATCCTGTGTGAAGTGTGTAATGTGTAATTTGTCCCAATAATCGTGTATCATTTCTCTACATGAACAAAATGAATCAGAATCCCTGTGGTTGAGAGGATGTTAGCATCATCATATGAAGGAATGTTTTCACTTTTCACATTTGGATTCTTATAAACATGGCCGACACCTGGATGGTGGTAATTATTTCCAGATCTCCCGATGACCAACCTACCCTGAAAATATTTATCAAGATCCGTCCATAACCTTTTGAGTTATCTTGCTAACTGACACACAGACAAACTCTGGCAAAAACAAGACATTGATGAGTGATTTATGAAACAGGAAGTGCAGTTGGTTTGTCACTACGTATAAACAAACACGAGACAATAATGATGTCTCTAGTACAGTTGAACGTCTACAGTTGTACATTACATTAATCTTTATATTTGTCATTGAAGTGATGTTTATTTAAACATAATTTATATTTAACCCTCACAGGGACCTGAATTTTGGTCCCCATAGTGTAAACATATCAATGTCCCCATAAAGATAGGAATACAAACACACACACAATAGTGTTTATTTATGTATTCATTTAAATTTTAAATTTATTTATTTTAAAATTTACTCTAATTTTTTTAATCTATTTATTTAAAAAAAAAATGGTGTAGTTTTGCCCATGTTACACAGGAATGTCTGAGTTAAATATAATGTAAAATAATATGAAAAATAGTTTTCTCTAAAAAAAAAAAATGTTTTCTTTTATCTCAGTGAGTATTTCTTTGTCAAATCAACCTAAAATGTTTCCAAACTTACTTCATAACATTTATTTACAACAGTTTTTAATTGTTTATCTCTCTCTCTCTCTCTCTCTCTATATATATATATATATATATATATATTATTTTAAATGTATTATTTTCTTTATCATTTTTTTAAGTGTGTAATTTTAGTGTAGTTTAGAGCCTGTTATGTATTAAACATATAATAAAATAAACTAAAGATGTGTTTTATGTGAAAATAATACTTTGTCTTTTATGTCAGTTTTTATTTTTCATATCGACCCAAACATTCAGAACATTCATCTACATCAGTTTTTTTAATTTTCCATCTCATGTCCTGTTTTTTAATCGAGTTTGACAGAAAATCCACATGTTTTAATTGAATCATCATATAAATCTATTATTTGTGGATTATTTGGGCTGGTTTGTCTCTGCTTTCATTTCCTTCTAATGCTGTAAATGACATAAATGTTCCTCTAGCTCCTCCTACTGGACAATGTTGGTTTAATTTAACACTTTTTTTAATGCTTTGTTTCTGTAAATGTAAAGTTTCTGTGTTTTCATCTGTTTTGTTTGTGTTTTTTTTAAATAAATATTACTGTCATTTCACATTGTGTTTTGTGTCGCTTAAATACAGAAGAATAAATGTTTATTTTCACTGTTGTTGGAACCATTTAAATGAGCCGTGTTCTGTTCCGCACACTGAAAAAGAAACTGAAAAATATTAAATCAACTTAAAAATTCTTTAATTTTGAGGGTTTTTTTCCCTCATAATTAGATTTTTTATCTCATGATTTTTACTTTTTATTTCGTGGTTTTACTTTTTATCTCATATTTTTGACTTTTTATCTCATAATTTAATTTTTTTTCTCATGATTTTGACTTTTTATCTCATATTTATTTATTTATTATTTTTATTTTATCTCATACTTTTTATGGTCACACATAAAAAAATGTAGTTGAGTGAACCAAATTAAATTGCATAGGGTTATTTTAATTTACGTTACACTTAACTTTTTGAGTTAACTTGCTAACAGACAGACAAACTAAAACATAACCTCCTTGGTGGATCTCTCTTCATTTGAAGGGAGGGGGGGGGTTCTGCCTTGACAGAGGTTTGTGCTCTCAGAGTGTTTTTCTAGTTATTTCTTTTTGACCTTTGACCTTTAAATCAAACTTACCCATAAACACAGTTATTGTTGTGTTTAAAGACAGTTCAGTGAAAGTGCAGCTGGTTTTACCTGTAAAAGAGTCCGAGTTAAATCCAGTCACGATGATGCTGAAAGAATGAACTAATGAAAGAATGAACTAAAGAAATAATGAACTAATGAAAGAATGAACTAAAGAAATAATGAACTATTAACAGAATGAACTAATGAAATAATGAAATAATAAACTAATGAAATAATGAACTAATGAAATAATGAACTATTAACAGAATGAACTAATGAAATAATGAACTATTAACAGAATGAACTAATGAAATAATGAACTATTAACAGAATGAACTAATGAAATAATGAATTAATGAAAGAATGAACTAAAGAAATAATGAACTATTAACAGAATGAACTAATGAATGAATGAAATAATGAAATAATGAACTAATGAAAGAATGAACTAATGAAATAATGAACTATTGACAGAATAAACTAATGAAATAATGAAATAATAAACTAATGAAATAATGAACTAATGAAATAATGAACTATTAACAGAATGAACTAATGAAATAATGAACTATTAACAGAATGAACTAATGAAATAATGAATTAATGAAAGAATGAACTAAAGAAATAATGAACTATTAACAGAATGAACTAATGAATGAATGAAATAATGAAATAATGAACTAATGAAAGAATGAACTAATGAAATAATGAACTATTGACAGAATAAACTAATGAAATAATGAAATAATAAACTAATGAAATAATGAACTAATGAAATAATGAACTATTAACAGAATGAACTAATGAAATAATGAACTATTAACAGAATGAACTAATGAAATAATGAATTAATGAAAGAATGAACTAAAGAAATAATGAACTATTAACAGAATGAACTAATGAATGAATGAAATAATGAAATAATGAACTAATGAAATAATGAACTAATGAAATAATGAACTATTGACAGAATAAACTAATGAAATAATGAAATAATAAACTAATGAAATAATGAACTAATGAAATAATAAACTAATGACATAATGAACTAATGAAATAAAGCTCAGAGTCCCAGAGGAGGCGCTCTTGTATTTTATTGTGATGGGGAGTCCTAAAAATGGAGCCAAACTCAAAGAAAGGATAGAAAAAGACAGTGGATTTACAGAGAAGCCGGCACACGCAGCCTTCGGACAGAAGCGTGGAAGCGTTGGCACAAAAAACAAACAAATAAACAAAAAAAAAAAAAATAAAGAAAAAGGACCAAACTCAGGGTTGAGGGAGGCTTCGCTTTTGGCTTCAAATCCAAAGAAAAAAAAAAAAAGGACAAACATCTTCACAACAACATCCTTCATTCAAATGGAGACGACTCATGCTTTTTCAATCACAGACTTTTAGATTTTCAGTAGCTTCACAACCAACGCCCATGCACATGGAACACTTTCTATTCTCACTTCATTCCTGTCGTTTTTACGTAGTTTTTTTTTTTCCAAACAGAATTCATGTTTACAGAATACATGTTTTTTTTTTTTCCTTTTAATTTTTTTTTTTTAATTTTTTTTTTTTAATTGTCATTTTCATTTTTATTTTTTTTTGTTAAAACAAACTTCAACTCCCAGAACCACACTTTGGGATTCATATGTTTGTCTTTGAGATTATTTTCATACTAAAATATATTATTGTATCAATTCAAACTACAGTAATGTACACTACAATGTGTAATAAATAACCGTAAAAGAAAATATAAAAATAAGACACATAAATATAAAAAAGTCTTCTAAAAACTAAACAGGTACATTTTTTCTTTTGTATTTTTTTTATGTGTTTAAATCTGTGAAAAGGGTTCTAATACTGCCATTGTTAAAAAATAAAAAATAAAACAACAGACAAAAAGTTACAAACAAACACTGACCAGTAAAAACCAAATGAAAACACATGAGTCGCTGAAAACGACACCGTTAGGAACTTAGTGAAAACAAGTGCATGAATCTGGTAAAAAATAATACAAAAAAACCCAACAACAATAAGAATAATAATACTACAAAAAAAAAATGAGTCAAATTTTCAGCAAATTTTTTGTCCTTTTGTGTTTTGGACTTTTTCCTATGACACGTTCTGCAGGTTTGTTTGTTTTTTTTTCAGATTTTTAAGCACATGTCGATCTCATCATGGAACCGATTCACCTTAAAATGGACAAAAAAAAAGTCTGTAGTAGCGTTGAATTCAGGTGTTATTTTTTTTTTATATCAACAGTGTTTTAATATGAAAAAAAATAAGAACTAATGTCAGAATCACTGTTGTGATATTTATGTTCATATCTGACCCTGCAGCACAAAACCAGTCAGAAGTCAAACCGCAGTACAGTGGTACCTCTACTTACGAAAGATCCAAGTTACGAAAAACATTTACCTCAAATGTTCGTCTCTGAATACGAAAGAAAATTTTATTTACGAAAGGAAACTGAAACCTCTGAGACATAAACATAGTTCATTACTATAAGTACGTACTGTACGTAGCATCCCATTGGCTATGAGTGAGATACCCATGATGCTTTGTGTTACCCTTTGACCCTCCATCACGCAGCGGCTTCTGTGTCTCCCACTTTAACGGTCATTTCTCCACCTAGACCAGCACTTTTAGTATCAAACGTTCAACCAAACGGTGCAAGAAGACTATATGACCGACACACTATCATCAGTTTAATGAAAATTGTTAAAAACTTTTACTCCACAAGCCCGGAGACACGGACCATTCTACAGAACCTCGGTCCGCTACGCCGGTCAGATCCAGTGTCCTACAGCGGCACGAGAGGAAGCAGAAGTACGGCTGTCGCGGTAGATTTACAGCTAAGCTAAGAGCTAACTTGTTCCGACTGTCGCTTCCATCAGTCCTGCTCGCAAACGTACGCTCGCTGGAAAACAAACAGGACTACCTAGACTACCTAGCTGGATTTAAACTCCAAACATGATCCACCAGACTGACGCATCCTCATTCTAACTGAGACGTGGCTCAACTCCTTCTGTCCTCGACACTGACATTCGCCTGGACGAGCTAACGATACTGAGGTCCGACAGAAGCCATGTTCTCACAGGTGTTTGTATCGACACTAACAACAGCTGGTGTTAGCCTGGACGGGCTAAAATCTAAAACTACATTTTCTTTTAACACATATTTCATACAAAATCGGTAAATTTCTTAAATAATTTTTCAAGGGTTTCAGGGGTAGTAGTATTGAGGGCCTTAGAACAAACTATTTACGAAAAATTCACCTTACGAAAACACCTCTGGAACGAATTAATTTCGTAAGTAGAGGTACCACTGTACTATCTGTATCTATCGCCTCAAACACGTTATATGGGTCAAAATTATCGAAGTTGAAGTTTATCCGTAAAATGTCTCCTGAACACTTTTAACTATGAGTGTTTGTTAAATTCCTACCAGAAGTTCTTCAACTGACTCTGACAGTAATTAAATCTAAAACAAAGAAAAATCGTCTCAAAACACGACTTTCCTTCGCGCTCACGTTAGGTATTTTCCCGTCATGTTTGCTACCGTTGGAAAGATCGCGATTCCCTCTAAACAACCCTTATATAGAAATCTACGTAATTAAATATTTGAACCAATGGGAGGCCTCAGAACAAAGCCTTCTCCAGGAAACTAAATCCCTTGTTGCTAGGGCGATGTTGAAAATAGCCTCTGATTGGTTGAATTAGTGTCACGCAAGTATTTTTAATAAAATATAAAATGTTAATTTCTAAAATTTGACCCAAGAGACTGGTTTTGTGCTGGAGGGTCACATATAAAAAAGAACTAATGTCAGAATACAGTTTTATATTATTATAAATATCATTAATATTAGTGATTGAACTGTTGGGATATTTATGTTCATATAGTTTAGAAACATCAATATTTTCTCAAAATTCAATACTGATAATGATACAAATATTATTAATAATAATGATAATAATTTTATATTAAAAATTTCATAGTATTCAAGGACATGTGGTAGATTTTTGAGATAAACTGCAAAAATCTAAATCTGGTCCAAATATCTGATCACATTTGAAATAAGACAGAATGTTTTGCTTAAATTAAGCAAAATAAAACTTAAAAAAAAAAAAAGAATAAATAAGAAAAACTTGAATGAAGTTAAAAAAAAAACATTTTAAGCAAAAAATAAATCTTTAAAGGTAAAGGCAAATAAAGCAAAAAAACTCAGAATAAAGCAAAAATTAAAAAAAAAGTCAAATTTAAAACCTTGAATAAAGAAAAAAAATAAAGCAATAAAATAAAACCTAGAATTAAACACATTCCTACATATTTTATTCTTCCTCAGATATGATGAAAGTTAATGGTTCAAATTGGAAGAAAATCATTAGTTCCAGTCAGAACAGGAAAAATATTTTTGAAATAAATGAATTAATTAAAAAAACAAAAACAAAAAAAACTCAATAATGATCAGATCAATTAATTAAAAACAATATATTCTGGAAAAATAAATAATGGAAATTAATTAAACACAGTGATATTTATCCAAATATAAAACTATATTCTGACTTTAGTCATTGTTTTTGTTATTATTATTATTATTTGTTACTTTTCCATTTCAGCCTGAAATAAAAATTACATAAAAAACAAGAATTTAATCAAAAATAAAAAAACAAATCATCATCTTTGTGATTTTAAAAAAGTAAAAATTACACACATGTTTTTTCAACATTTAGTAAATATTGGTAACATTTTTCGCGGATATTCGACGGTAGATTTTATCGCAGAAACACCTGAATTTAACGAGTCACAGACTTTGGTTCATTTGTGTCCGAGTTACAGAGTTATTTACACTGAAAAAATAAAAACATAACAAGTGAATTTGTCTCATTTTTAGTCCAAACATCTGATCAGACTTTAAATCAGACAGAATCAACTACAGAGGAACTGATTTATAGACAATAGATCTGGAAAATATAACATCATTTTCACTGGTTACATTGACAGATGTTTGTTTTTTTTAACTTGAATTAAATAAAACAAAAAACCTACAATTATTAACAATAATAAGAAAAAAATCTTGAATTAACCAAAAAAAGAAATCATGAATTAAACAAAAATCATCTTGAATTAAACCAAAAAATTCTTGAACAAAAAAAATCTTCAATTAAGCAAAAATAAATCAAAACTCTTGAATTAAACAAACAAAAAAAAATCAATATTGAATGAAGGGAAAAAATAGTCCAGTTGAACCAGTTAAAGTGATGTTGATCAGATTAGTTTAATCAGATTAATTCCAGATCTATCGTCAATAAACCAGTTGTTCTATAAAAGTTCCTCTGTAGTTGATTCTGTCTAATTTAACATCTGGTCACATATTTAAATTTAAATACACTTGTTCACATGTTCATTTTTTTTTTACAGTGTGAGGTACTTTTAAAAACCCAACTGTTCCATTTGGACAAACACAGAATCTGATTCAACTTTTATTTTCACATGTGAAACGGATGTGAATGGAGTCAAAACAAAAACAGCACATGTGCATCTGAACGTGGAAGATTTTAGCAGCTTTTTGGCAACGAGGCCCAAAAAAAAAAAAAAAAAAAGAAGAAGGAACAGGATCATTTTACAGGGAAAAAAAAAACAAACATTAAAGGTTCAATGTGTGATTTTCACTGACACCTAGTGGTTGTTTTACAAACTGCACTCAAACGTGTTCATTTCCAGTGATGAAAAAACTGCCAAAGCAAAAACAAACCTGTGTTTTCCATCAAATTATTTGAAATGAAGCGTTTTTGGGTTTTTTTTCTGAAAATATGGACGATATTCAGCAGAAAATTTAAAAAATAACAGTTTTCTGAGCTGCTGAACAGACACCGACTCTAAAGGAACGAGGCCTTTTTCATTTTTATGTGTTTGGGTTTTTCTATAAAACTGGTTTATTTTAGTTTCTGTCAATTTTCCAGCTTTTTAGACCCAATAATAAAAGGTAATACATATGGACATATTTACAAACCTAATGACCTCAGATAAATGCACTAAAATCATCCTATTGCTCTGATCCATCCCATAATTCATTCATTTATGATCAAATATTGAGAGATATTTCACAAAAATAGTAGTGTGTCATTTTGACTGTGTTACATGCAGAATTTTGTTAATTAAATAATATAAGAATGTATTGTGTAAAAAAAATTTATTGTGGGTTTTTCATCCATTTATGTTTGATTCCACACATAACCTGCTCAGTTAAATGATTTAGCAACAAGTTATTTCTGTGAAAATTCCTAACATGTATCAGTGAGAGAATAAAGATATTAAAAAAAGTAGTAGTTAGTATTTTTGGTGTCCCTTTCACTGTGTTACCTGCAGGTTTATTTATTAAATCTTAACGTAAAATATGATAAAAATCTGCTTTGTGAAAAATATTTATCTTATCTCATTCAGTATTTATTTTTCCGATTTACATAAAATGTTTCCAAACTTACTTGAATGATTTTAATTCATAAGAGCACTGTGACAGCACAGACGTCTACGAAGCAACACAAGTCTGTAAAGTTCATACATTTTTGCAATTTTGCGACGTTAAACGTGATGTCATTGAGCCTATCGCTGTTACTTCATCCGATGTCCGAAGGTAAGACCAAGTAAATGAATTCTAAGATATCACCACTAATGTGTTTTAACTATTGACCTTCACTGTGACCTTGACCTTTGACCTTTATAGCATTATCAATCATATCTTTCTCTAACACACAGTAAAACATAACCTCCTTGGTGAAAGAAACTATTGGGTCCAAAAATAGGCCAAAAATATAAACACTGTGGTGTTAACCCTTTGTTGGTCAGCTCAACCGTTTGGTAGAGGTAACTTTGTACCCTGATATCTAATCTAAATGTAAGTCCTTTGACACCAAACTTCTTGGGCAGTCAATGATATGTTCAGGTATATACCACCAAAGAAGAAGATCGTAACCGTGACAACACCTCTGTTATGATCTTTTCTTTAGGGCAGTAAAATGCAGGCAAGTTCGATTTTTTTTTTCCATTTTATTAACTTTTAGAGTCTATTTTACATAAATAATCATCATCATTCTTCATGAAATCATTTTTGAAAACATGCTCAACCAAACGGTAGAGATGATAGTAAAGGGTCATGAAATGCTAATGCTAATCACTAATGATACAAACACAAAGAGTTAATCCATCTAATTTGAACCAAGTCATAAATTATGTAGGTAAGTTTGGTGAAGGAGTAATGTTTGAGTTTTAATACTTTAGTTAAATTTAGGGTCAGTAAAATACATTTGTTTTATGTAATAATAGTCCCTGTGAGGTGGAGGAAGCAAAACTAAATATCTTTTTATTGTAATTTTTTTGTAGTGTGACCAACAAAGGGTTACATTTGTGCATCTTTAGTGTTTTTCATCCATTCCAGGTTTGGTGTGTAACCTGTTGTGTCCCCTGGAGTTACACACAGAACCTGCTCAGTTAAACGCAAATAAATCGTGAAGAATTTCTTTGATTTTTTTTGTTAAATATTACTTCAATCCCCAAAATGCAGATGTGAGAAAATAAAGAAAATTTAAAAAAGTAGTAGTGTGTAATTTTGGTGTCCTTTTGACCGTGTTACACATGGATTTATGTATTTAATATAATATAAAATAATACAAAAATGTGTTTTATGCAAAAAAATATACATGTCAATATTTATATTTCAAATCGACCCAAAGTGCTTCTAAACTTACATAACATTCATTTACATCTGTGTTAAATTTTGTTGTGTTTTTAGAACCAGTTTTACAGAAAAACCCAAATATTAATATAATATTAAAATTCCATCCTGTTAAATCACACACTGGACCTTTAATGGATCAGTTCTGCTTTAACGTTCACCTTTTTTTTTTTTTTTGCTAAAACACTGTCGTTTTCTGGTTCTAACGTCTCCATTGTACATGTTTTTAGTTTTATTTTTGCTTGTATATTCTCATGTTAAATAAATGAGTTTTGTGTCAGTGACTCTGTTCAAACCAAAGACTCACAACGAGACGACGACGACTCCAAAAACATTCTGCATCTTTAACTTTCAGAATGAACTGGAAGTCGTTTTTCTGCAAATTTTTCTTTTCTTTTTTTCCATGTCAATAAAAAAGGAGAAAATGTGAAAGGGGCGGGGCTTAGACTGATCAGTTAAGGTCAACATATGAAAGGGGCGGGGCTTAGAGTGATCTGTTATGGTCAAAATATGAAAGGGGTGGGGCTTAGACTGATCAGTTAAGGTCAAAATATGAAAGGGGCGGGGCTTAGACTGATCAGTTTAGGTCATTTATGAAGGTTGGGGAGAAATAATACATATGAACACAGGAGTTCAGCATAAAAAACAGACCATACACTGTAAAAATTTTAATCTGACTAAATATATTAGTCTCATTTTTAGTCCGAATATCTGATCAGATTAAAATCAGACAGAATCACCTACAGAGGAACTTTTCAGTCAGATAGAACTGATTTAGATCTGGAACTAATCTGATTGAAGTAATCTGACCAAGATCAATTTACCTGCTTCTACTTAATTAAATAATCGTTTTTCTTAATTCTAGATTTATTCATTTATTTTGCATAATTGGACTGTATTTTTTTGCTCAAGTCAACAGTTTTTGTTCAAGTCAATATTTTCTTTTGACTAATTCAAACAAAAAAAAATTAAAAATCTGAAAATTATCTTTTTTTGATTTCTTTAAATCAGATTTTCCAGATCTACAATCTTTAAATCAGTTCAATCAGACAAATACACTTGGTCAGGTTTATATTTTTTACAGTGTAAAGCCGTTTCTTTAGTCTGGTTTGGTTTATTTATGGATATAGCATGATAAGGGATAACATGTAAAAGTGTAATGTAATGTTCGTTGCATCTAAACATGTTTTTATCTGGTTGTGAATCTTTGGTCTGAACTGAACATGAGACACTTAACATTATTCAACTTATTCTGGATGTTTTAAAACCAATTAAAAATTATCTACATGTTAATCAATCACTAAACACAATGTTACACTGTAAAAAAAAATCTAAATCTGACCAAGTGTATTTGTCTCATTTTTAGTCCAAATATCTGATGACACTTAAAACCAGAGAAAAAAGAACTGATTTATAGACAATAGACCTGGTCCCACAAGCAGATCTTTATTTTCTTTTTACATTTTTTTTGCTTAACTCAAGCAAGAAAAAAAATCTTCCAATGGAACAAGTGAAAATTATCTTGGATTTTCCAGATCTATTGTCTATAAACCAGTTCATCTGTAGGTGATTCTGTCTGATTTTAAGTCTCATCAGATATATATATATATATATATATATATATATATATATATATATATATATATATATATATATATATATATATATATATTTATATTTTTTTTAACCACAAAAAAGACAAAAACAGACTTGATCAGATTAAAATTTCTGCAGTGTGAGTAAAATTTGGGGTTGTTCCAACACTTTGAAAAGGCCTGAAAACCATTAGAATGTGAGTGGAAGTTTGGTTCCGAGGCTCCAAACACACATGAGTCTGGTGGACAAAAATGCTAACGCTAACACTGTTCAATGGCACTTTTAACAGCACACAGGTCTTTGCATAAGGCTGGAGGCATTGGGCTGGAGCAGGAGACAGGCCTGGTCCTTCAAAATACAACTACACAGGCCTGCTCCTTCAAAATAAAACTACACAGGCCTGGTCCTTCAAAATAAACAACACTGACTCACCACCAACGCTGACCAAAAGGAGGAGCTCTGGAAGTTCAACAGCGCTTGTGTTTTCAACCTCAGCTACGACAGTTCAGGTGTTATAGAGCGACGCACAAACCAGAAAAAGACACAAACCAGTCTGAAAAAGACACAAACCAGTCCAAAAAAGACACAAACCAGTCCAAAAAAGACACAAACCAGTCTGAAAAAGACACAAACCAGTCCAAAAAAGACACAAACCAGTCCAAAAAAGACACAAACCAGTCTGAAAAAGACACAAACCAGTCCAAAAAAGACACAAACCAGTTTGAAAAAGCTGCCGGTGGAGTTTGCATTCTAGTTCCCTGATGACAACATTCGCTTAGCACTGGAAAAAATTTGTTTAAAAATAATTAATACAAGATTTATTTTATTTTGCTGGGATCCGCCAGTAGAACAAGTGGAAATTATCTTGGTAAGATTTCTGAAAATAAGATTTTAATTAATCTAATATTTTTATATGTTGAATTACACAAAATAATAATAAAAAATAAATATTGAATTAAACAAAAAATAACAAAAAATTACAATAAAAAACTAAAAAAAAGGCTGAATTAAGCAAAAAAAAAAGGTAATTACCCCCCCTCCTAAAAAAAGAAAAAGAAGAAAATTGAATTATGTTAAGTGTGGTTTTTATTATTTTTAGTTTGTTCTTATAGTATTTTATGGTTCTGATCCACTTTAGATTGAATTGACCTAAAGGGATTTGAACCTTCTTGATTGTTCATATCTTCTGTGTATATATATTTTTTTATTTCATAAATTCATCCCAGGGCCGGACTGGACCCTTCTGAGGGCCGGGGTTTGGCCTTTGGGCCCCATGTTTGACACCTGTGGATAAAAAGGAAAAACTTTAAAAAAAAAAAAACCTTCCAAAGTATCCGTGTGACGACGTCAAACCTTTTGTCTCTTTTTGATGGAACTTCTTTTCTACTTGGTTTTTATATTAGAAATTAGTGCGTTTCCAAGCAGGTGAAAAAAAAAAAGAATAAAAATAAAAATAAATCAGTGGTTTGAGCATCAGTTTTTTCTGGTTATTTCAAATTGTATCAGCCCAGAATTTCAGGGTCAGCGTACGTCTACACCTGAACAGTCCTACAGTTCTGAAGGTGTTTCTGTGGCGTCGCAGTGTTTACATCAAACACACATTTAACATCATCACACATAACAGACAATTTCATCTATGTACGACACAAACTGTTTTACACTGTAAAAAAAATCTAAATGTGAACGAGTGTATTTGTCTCGTTTTTTTTAGTCCAAATATGACTTAAATTCAGACAGAATCATCTACAGAGGAACTTTTTAGTCATATAGAAGAACTGATTTATAGACAATAGATCTGGAAAATCTGATTGAAGAAGTCTGACCAAGCCACAGATGTAGTTCACCACCACCAGAGTGAGAATGTGAGAGTGAATGAATACTAGATCAATAATGTAAAGTGCTTTGGGTACCTTGAAAAGCGCTATAGAAATCTGATCCATTATTAGTTTTTATTATTTTAGATCATTTTTGTTTGTTCCAGTGGCAGATTTCTTTTGATTAATTTAAGCAAAAACTATCTTGAATTAAGCAAAAATAAATAAATAAACATAATCAGTCAATGGAACAAGTGAAAATAATCTTGGACAGATTTGGTGAAATGTGATTTTCAAGATCTATTGTCTAAAAATAAGTGATCATATTCTTTTGTGTAGTTACAGGACAGTGTGTATTGGCTTTAGTTCTAGAGAAGTGATTTATAGACAATAGATCTGGAAAATCAAAGGTCATTTTCACTCGTTCCATTGGTAGATTTTAACAAGCCCCACCTCTCACAAACCTTTAACGTGATGTGCCTTATCTCTTATTGCAAAAGGTTATTTTTGGTGACTGTGAGCTTGACCTTTGACCTACATTCATCCAAATTTAATTGGATCTATTCTGGACCAACTCTCCTGAAAATGTCAGTCACATTGGTCCAATAGTTCTTCCCAATGGAACAAGTTAAAATAATCCTTGTAAGATTTTTTGAAATCAGTTCTTATATCTCAAGAATTTAAGATTTAAAAAAATTTTTTTTTGCTCAATTCACGATCTTTTTATTATGTTTTTCACTTAATTCAAGCAAAAATAAAATAAGTAGAATAATCTTGGTCAGATCTATTGTTTTCTATCTGTATTGTGATTCTGTCTGATTTTATGTTTGATAAAACATTTGGACTAGAAATGAGACAAACTTTTTTTTTTTCAGTGCATGTTGTAAAATAGTCCATAAGAAAATGACGTTGGCTTTCGAAGGAACCAAGAAACGCTAATATTGTCAGACTCCGCCTAAAAAAACTAAATTAAAAAATGAAAAAAAAATAAATAAAAAAAACACGGTCTGTGCGGTGAACGCTCTGAGGTTTGAAAACACAAGTGTGGTCGTATGCTGGCTTTGAGGTTGTGACTCTACCTTCCCTGATTGGACTAATTTGGTTATGGCGTAACAGAAGCCACGTTCTCATCCCCCATCCCCTATCCCTGTCCCGCTCAACCCCCCCCACCCCCCACCCTTAACCCCACAAACCCCTGTTAACTCCAGAAATGTAATGACCCACAAATGTAATAAAAATTTAGCAGCTTTTTACGCAATAATCCCACAAATTTAATAACATTCCCACAAATGTAAAAGGATTTCAACATCCTTTATTGTTTATATCTGCAGTGTAATTTTTGTGTTTCATAAATTCAGCCCAGGGCCGGATTGGACCCGTCTGAGGGCCAGGTGTGGCCCCCAGGCCCCATGTTTGACAACTATGGGTTAGAAGGAAAATCTTTTAAAACACTTTGATTTATTAAATTTGTACAGAGGTGGAAAAAGTACTCACATTTTGTATTTTAGTAGAAGTACAGCTACTTGTGTGAGAAAATACTCTAGTATCCTTTACTTCAGTAAAATTTAAAAAGTACGATTTTTCAATTGTAACACAGTAAAAAAGTACAAAGTAAAACTGCATTTTTCGCCATGAATGAAATGATATTTACTGAACCTAATAAAATCTTAAAAGCTTCAAATGTATCCAAAAATAAAATCTTGAAAAGTGAGTTACTGTGCAAATGATGTGTTAGATTAGGTCATAGTATGAGCAGGAAATTTAGGAAAAAGCGGGATTCCCCTCTGAAGCGACATATTTTCTGGACTGTCATTTCTATTTAGTTTGAAAAAGTAACAAGTCTATTCTGAGAATGTAAGGAGTTTGAAGTACAGGTATTTATTACAAAACTAAAAAGTAGCCAGAAAACTACATTTAAGTAAAGTACCGATACCTAAAAAAAGCACTTATACTTAGTTACTTCCTATCTCTGACAATTTATTACATTTGTGGGATGGCAAAATCATTATCTTCTAAAACTGTAATATCTTTCCATAAATGTAATAATACATTGGTATAAAACTACTATAACATCTGTGGGAAAATTATTACATTGGTTTGAATTATTATGTTAAAAACAGCTATTTTTTTAAAATTATATTTGTGAGATTATTAAATTAAAAGTTGCACATTTTTATTCCATTTGTCAGTTATTACGTTTCTGGGGTTTAACAACGTCCCACCCACCCCCAACCCCCCCTCCCCCAAGAATACTTTGTTTTCCTTAAGGCTAACAGTCAAACTGAAAACAAAAGTAATGCTAGCTAGCAAAGACTAACATAACACTAAGACGAAACCACATGTGGCTAGCTAGTCTGTAACACTGACGGGCATACGATGCATGAGGCATGTATCCATAGGTAAACCAGGAATACTGTAGTGCAGAGGTTTTTGTTCGTAGAACTCAATAAAATACTGATTTTAGGAAACTTCATTGGCAATAAAAAGGTATAGAAATCTGTCTCATCTTTACAGGTTAAAATGTTTTTAAACAAGAACAAGATTAGTAACACTGACAAAATAAAAGCAGAGCGAGGCTAAAACAACCTGGGATGTTTTCAGTAACGGGGGTGAGTTCTGCTTTCAAATCTGGACTAATATAAACAATTTAACACTGATATTTCATTTCCACAAGAAGAAAAAAAAAAAAGTCACTGGGGTTTTTTTTTCTCTCTTTTTTTTTTTCAAGTTCAGGCACACCTGGGTTTTTGTACACAGTAGTGGACCGATAAGATCAGGCAACCGCCGCCGCGCTCACATGCGGTTTTGTCTTAACTTACTCGTAGAAATCCTTCCTCTTATTTGGCGTTTTCCATCTCTTCCTGTGAGGGTTGGGTGACCTCTGACCCCTCTGACCCCTCCCTGATGCTTTTGTCCGTATTGGCTTCACAGTCTGGCTCCTCCTCCTCCTCCTCTGGCTCCACCCCTCCCCCCTCCTCCATCTCTACATGATCATCCCCGAGCTCGATCTCTAGCACCTCGCACACCATGTCGTCCTCCGTCTGCTCTCGTTCCATCTCCTCTTCCTCCTCTTCATCATCATCATCGTCGTCGTCCTCGAAATTCCCCTCGTAGATCTCGCACTCGCCGTCGTCCACCTGGACCACGCGGATGTCGTCCATGCACATGGCTTCGTCGTCCTCCTCGTCCTCGCTCTCCCTCTCGTCCGAGTCCAGCTGGGAGGGCGGCGTGGTAGCGCGGCTGTCCGACTGCGGGCCGGCGCCGGGGCTGGGGCTGCCCAGGTCTGACTGGGCTGGGCGGGGCTCGGAGGAGGCGGAGCTAGAGCCCGGGCCGTCCTTCTTGCAGTAGGAGTAGCGATGGTTCATGTGCTGCGAGTACGAACCCGAGTGGGAGAAGCGCTTTCCGCATTTGTCGCACTGGTAGGGCTTCTCGCCGGAGTGCAGACGGGAGTGTTCGATCAGGTGGTGTTTGTGTTTGAAGGCCTTCTGACACACGCTGCATTCATGGGGACGCTTTCCTGCACGGGAAAACACAGCGTCACAAACAAACACAAAACAAACTAGGGATGGAAATTTCTAAAAAAACAACAAAAAAAAAAAAACTTTATCGATCACTGAGCCTCATTAACTGGTTGAAGTTGGTCACTGAGAAAAGAAAACAGTTGCTTTGTCGGCTCACACACAGACACACACACACACACACACATACACACACACATACACACACATAAAGATCATGTCCACCAGCCTGCATCAGTTCTGCACAAACTCCTTTTGCCGTAGTCCACCAGTCATCTCATTTTAAGTAGGTCTGTCAGATGGATAACACAACTCATCTACCGCACTGTCGGGTTGTCATGGTAACGACTTGCTATTACCTCACGTCATCTTTGTGTTTTGTTTAAGTTTTGAGTAAATGTTCTAAACTGGTGTGAAATGTTCGTACCACATAGATTAATTGTGTTGTGTTTGCTATTAATAAATTCCGTCTTGTATTGCTAATGTTCAAATTCATCATTTTTAAAGCTTCCTCTTTATAACCTACACTTTACTGATAGAGAGTTTGTGTAGATGCAGGCTGTCTTTTTTTTTTTTTAAACCAGATAATGTTGATGCGGTCAACCATGGGTCAAACGGTCATCAGTTAACATCCCTAAAACAAACAAAAAACACATGAGACGAGCTTCACTCCGTCTGTTTAGTCACATCTAAGTCCAACTATTGTCAATAATGGAGCTAAAGACTGAACTGGAGTTTATGAGACATGAGCAGCGAGACGAGGTGGAGCTACACACCCTGTCGCTGGTTGGCATCATAGAAGAACAATCAGTAAAACAAAAGTGTCAGATTTGAAGCAGACGTAGTAGAAGGAGGACAACACCCAGAGAAGATATGAACCACAACCATGCAGCATATTTCAAACGTACTGTAAACTCTGACTTATTACAGTAATGTGCATGTTGTCATGGTAACTATGGGGGCAAGTCCAGGACAGTCTTAATTAAGGTAAGGATGGGTGGCGTTTTGATAACAGGTGGAGAAACTCGATTAGAACCACATTATCTGACTTGTTTAGTCTGACTTCTAAAACTACAGTTCCATTTGGTTATAATCCGATTAAGGTGTAAACATGACTTTGAAAACTTTTTAAGTCAGAGTAAGGTAATAACTTGAAAGTACATGTAAATTTACTGCCTGTTACAACATGGAATTAACCCATAAAAACACAGTGGTGCTTTTATGACAGTTCCCAAATACATTTTCCTCTATTTTAAAAAAAAATTTTTTTACTTTTCCTAAAGGGTTGACTACCGTTTATGCTAACGTTATCTTCTGTATTTTAAAAATTTCAGTGAAAATCCACTATTTTCCAGAGGTGGGTAATTCCAGGTCCATCAAGTCAAAGTCCTACCATGTATTACTTCAAACGTGTTCACTGAACACAGGTGATTCCACTAATTATTCCATTTACCTGGATGAGGCATTGTGCTCATCAAAATGGGCTGGTTCAATGAACAGGTTTGAACCAATACATGGCAGGATTTTGACTTGATGGACCTGGAAATACCCACCTCTGCTATTTTCCCATGTTAAATTCACTGGTCATAAGGATGTTCATTAAAGATCAGATTAAAGTTACATATATATTAGAACCAAAACAGAGAAAACTGAAGAAAAATATACATTTTCCAGCAAAATATATGAAGTATTGAAAATAAAATAAGTGTTTCCAGCCACTGTCAATGATTCAACTCCATAGGTTTTACTGGTGAATCAATATTATAGAAGATGATCACGACTCCGTTTCTATGGTAACTACAGAACCTCTGAATGTCCAAATGGGTCATATATGAAGATGACAAACTGTATTTTACACTACTTCTAATGTTGACCTGGTCCAGATGAGTCCACCTGGACTAGACTAATGTGGGCTCATCAGACCATGTGACCTTTATCCATTAAACACAGTCTGATCTTTACTCCTCTGTCAAACTGATGGATGTTTAGGAAATGAGAAGCTCCTCATTGCAGCCGTTACTGCACAAACAGATTAATCACTGCATTAATTAGCTAATGCAGGGGGGGGGGGTCTAACAAATGGTCTAAAAGGGCCCAGGGGATTCATTTCACAAATGACACTGAAAACATTAATATTCAGTTCAGTGGTGTTTAGGAGGGAATGTACAGCTTAATTTCACTGCTCTACAGTTTTTTTTTTGTTTTTTTTTTTACAAAGTATCTGCTTTTAGACATTAAATTTGCTAAATCTTAGATTAATGTAAGATTAATCAAAAAACAAATGACTTTAGTGTTGGTTAGTTCATGTTTTTAATATATATGATGCTTTGTTATTCCACATATATTTTGGTTTATGTACATTTTTTCTACGCTGCTCTAGAATGTTACGACAGTTCCCATTCACTTTGAATTGACATTCCCAGCCTTCTGCGGGAAGATTTTTTTTCGCTTCAGATTCATGGTACCATATCACTCCGCAGGTAGTTCGGCCACTTTGAAAGTAAATATTCAATTGTCTGTCTTTTCTCAAAATAACCAGTAATACGCTGCAATAATAACCTGTAGAATAAGCAGGATAATGCATTGTATGGGAATACAATATAGCTTATGTATAATTAGTAAATATTCCACTAGAAAGAACCTGTAAAGTGAATGGATCATAATGTGCAGACAGTGTTTTGAAGTAGATCTGGTAGATCTGAGAACAATATTTTATATTAGACTAAAACTTATTCTCTTGTTCATTGTAAGAATTTCACATTTTGACCCCAGACTTATCTTGGAAATTTGAGCCAACCAGCATTTAAGACTGTAGTTTTCTTTATCACTAACACACGTGGTAAAATATAATTTACTTGTGGACCAGTGGAAGCAATAAATCATGATATGTACAAATGTTATCTTTGTTTTAATGTAAATAAAGTACAATTATATTAGAAAAATACTCACATTATCAAATTCTTCCACAATAAAAAGTGAATAAATTCAACAAATATGAAAAACCTGAAATCTTTAAAGAAAAATAAGTGTAATTTTAACTATACTCTGCCTTGTGCTAATGTTTCCTCCATTTCAAGGACCAAGATCATTTTCACTTATTCCATTGATAAGATTTTTTTTTTTTGCTTTAATTAAAATAGTGCTGCCAAATGATTAACATTTTGATCAGATTAAACACAGGTTTACTTTGGATTCATTTTAATTAATCATCATCATTAATGATTAATTAATCATCAATCATTAAATGTTCATTTTTAATCTACATTAATTGCATTTCATTGTTCATGAGCAAACAGACTCAAGAAAGAAGTTAATATATCTGCATTAAATGTGTTTGTTGTAAGCTAGGAAATGTATTAGCCTAGTGTAAGCATTGCTAGCACTACCATTAGCCACAACTAATTTATCATTCGCGCTAATGCGGTATTTCAATCACTCCTTTATCAGTTGACTGTTCTCTCTCTGAGTTTTTTAAAAGTCAAATTTCCCAAAAAATACACAAAGAAACACAAAACATGCAAAGAAAAAAAATATAGAAAAAAAGCTGCAGTTCACAAAAGTAAAATAAAATAAAATCAAGAAACACGAGAAAAGTGACGAAACATTTAAAACAGATAAAAAAATATAAATATATATGCTATTAAAGGGTTTAATCAGATTAATCCCAATGATGGATTAATCCAGGTTAATTTTGACAGTCCAAGTTCATTCAGTATTTGTGTGGGTGCTAGCGTACGCTCAGCTTTGTGCATACGTACCGGTGTGTTCGTATTTGTGTCGGAGCAGGGAGCTGCCCTTCTGGAAGACCTTGGAGCACAGATCACATGGGTAGACGCCGTTTTCAAGCCGTCGCTTCTTCAGTGCCGCCACGTCAGAGTCGCTGGGCTCCTCGGCGGCGGAGGCCCCGTCGGAGCCGCTCTCCTGCTTCTTCTCCAACTACGAACAAAACGAAAGGTCACCAGGTCAGAACTTTTAATCCACTCATCTGTCCACTATGTGCTTCCAATAAAGAACTGAACTGACTTTGAATTTTATTTTTTATTATTTTATTTTTCCAGTGTTGTGGTGATTTCCCTTTATTTTATTTTATTTTATGGTGATTTTACTGAGTTTAGTTCATGGAATGGGTGTATGGAAATGTGTCAAAAAGAAATAGATATATATAAAAAAAAAAAAAAGAAAAGAAAAAAAGCCCAAACTAAAACTACAGGGAATAAATTACAATAGTTTTTGTTTTTTTGTTACTTAATTTTTGTCAAACATTTTTTTAATTATTATAAAAGCTATTTATTAATAGCTTTTGTTAATTTCGTTACTTATTTAGTTCATTTTCCGACATTTTGTTTATTATTTTATGATTTTTCTTACATTTTGTTCCGTTTTTGTGTCTTACTTTCTTCATGTTACTTATTTTGTTGGTTTATTAATTAATTTTTATTGGTCGCTTTGGCCATTGTTGTTCATTTTTTGTTGCTTATATTCTTTTTCTTCTTTTTTTCATTTTTTTACTGTGGAACTGCTAAAGTCTGTTAAAAGGTTAAAGGATATTTTAGTCTGCAGACTTGACTGTTTGCTGACCTGTAAATGACTGATCAGTTGGTAGAAAAGTAAACATATTCGGTCAAAGTAAAAATCACCTTCTTCCTCCTCACACAGTATAAAGTCTGTCGTTCTGTTAGTGGTGAAAAGAACATGACTACCTTCATTTTGCACAAACCAGTTAAATCAAAATAGATTTACGGGAAAAAAAAGGGTTTTGGTGGATTTTATAATTTTTTTCATGAGCCAGTGAATTACGTCAACACTAGACATGGGACGAACTTTCAACAATAACTAAATAAAAACATTTTTTTAAACCCCTGAATGTCAGCGCTGACACGTTCTGAATGGATGGTTTAGTTTAAAAATTCTGAAAAGTCTTTAGTGTTATTTTACTCAGAATTTTGTTGATGGAACTGATGTACAGGTGTCGAAAAGCAACTGATTTAGAAAAAGAAAAAGCCCAAACTAAAACTACTGGAACCAAATTACAACACTAGTCATTTATTCCTTTTTTTTTTTTACTTCTTTTTTTTTGCATTTTATCATATTGTTTCTTATTTTGTGAACATTTATTAGTTTCTGTTGATATTGTTGCTTATTTTTGTTTATTTTTTTGTATGTTTTGTTTATATATTTTATTATTTTTCTTCAATCGCGTTCTGTTGGTGTCTTACTGTGTTCATGTTACATATTATTTTGTTAGTTTAATATTAATTTTTGTTCATTTTAATTATCACTTTGGCAGTTTTTGTTCATTCTGTTGCTTATTTTATATATATATATATATATATATATATATATATATTTATTTATTTTATTTTTTTTTAACTGTGGAACTGCTGAAGTCTCAGGATTTAAAGGCTTAATATGTTGTAAATGACACATGGAGCTACATTTTTCAAAATAGTGTCACAGGTCAGGTATGTTCGACAGCACCTCAAATATACAAAAGAATGCACTGTCCAGTCATACTTACCGGTAGTTTTTTTTAAAAACTTCTTACCAGGATCATGTCCCAGTCCTGGGACCTAGATGATGTTATTTTAATAACACCTATATATACACAGGTCCCACATTAATGCACCTGCACTTGTCTCACATTAAATGAAGGTAAGCTGATTATATACATTTATTCTGAAGTGCAACAGCAGTGAGTGTTTACATTAAAGACTAATAGGACACATTTGGTTTATTTTATTTTCAAGGATGTCATCGTCGTGTGGTTTCCACGGTAACATCCCATTGAACATAATCCAGTAAAGTATTTAGGTCTAAAACACATAAGAATGTCATTTTTGAACCAGAATCCCAGTTTGGACTTATTTTCTGATTAACAATGGCAATTTTGTATAGGATTTATTTTTTTTTTATCTATTTTTGCTGAAATATGTGTATTAGAAGAATTCAATTATTATTATTTTTTGTTGTTGTTCAAACATTTCCAAAGGCAGCCACTTTGGAAAAAAATTTTAATTCCCCAAATATCTCCTCTGTAAAATACATAAACATAACCATAGAAAAAAGGCTCTAAAAGTAAAATTTTTACAAATAAATTTCTCAAATGTGGTAAATTGTTTGTTTCAGGACATACCTACCAACTACAGACAAATACACCCTGGTTTACACAAACAAAAAACAAGTCGAGGGGGAAAAAAATGTAATGTATTAAAGTCTATATTAAGGTCTATATTCTTTTACCTGTGAAATAAACAATAAAAGTGAGCATTTTAGTGCAAACTCCAGGGTGTTACCTTTCCAAAGAGTCCATTCTTTTATCTGTACGACAAACTGGCTGTTGAGTTACAGTGGTCTGAAATGAGTTTAACTGTCATAAAGGACAAGAATGTTCATTTATGTTATTTTATATTTGTTTACATGTTGTATGCAGAAAATTTAGTTTTTGTGACTTTGTTAATAGGTGGAAACTTTGTTCACTGTCTGTTGGACAGGGACACTTTTAGTTGTTGCAGCATTTTTGACACAATGAACCATGTTTACTTAGTTTTGTGCAGACAGTGAGGTGGGGGAAAAAAAGTAAAATAAACAAGAAAACAAATAAATAAATAAGTGACAATAATCTACACCAAACTTATATTTTTGAGTATCCAATTATTTGCATTTTCAGGAAAATGTATTTTGAAATGACCAAAAAAAAAAAAAATAATTAGAGTGTGCATGTTTGTGCAGTTTAGTGTCGCTATTCTGGTTCATTTTATAAACTCTATAAATAAACGAAATGTCTTCAAATACACTGATATTTGACTGTTATATTATTCATGTCATATTCTAAGTGTAGTTTCTAAAATTAATATATCTATGCAAAATACATTTAAATATAATATCCACTAAATATAAAATCCACTAAAATTGAGAACACAAAAAAGTGATGAGAAATTGAAAACAAAACCAAAAACTCTTCTAAAACAGGGGGAAAAATGTGCTAAAATATCCGAAACATATGAAAAAATATGAATATGCATGCGATTAACATGTTCATTCAACACTTTCAACAGTTTCAACAAAACAGCTATAAACAACTGTTCCATTTACTTGTGTTAATATTTTTAATCAGATTAGTTAATTAATCAGATTAATTAATTTTCACAGCCCTAATATTTATACAGAGGAGGCTTTGAAACTTTTTTTGCACTTTTACTGTTTTTATTCTAACTTTGGTCAATGTTCTCTTATGTGCAAAATCAATAAATCAAATAAAAAACCTGTTGTTGTGGTTTTCAGGTGCGTTTCCTGTGCACTGACCTTATGACCATTGAGCACCACTGTCTTGGCTCCGGTCGTGCTGCCGGCTGTAGTGGCGTAGGTGTAGGTGAGCTGCGGGATGAGGATGGTGCGTTTGTTGGAGCTGTTGATGGTGCCCAGGCATCCCATGGTTCCCTGCCCGGCGATGGCCACTAGGGTGGGCAGTTGTGCCGCCGTGACGATGTTGACGGGGGCTCCGGCACTCTGAGGCGTGGTGACGTAGATGGTCCGCCCCTCCACCTGCTCCTTCCTCAGACAGGTGAGGTTCAGGGGCTGCTCCTGCTGTTTGGTGGGGGTCGGGGCCTTTTTGCTGGCCAACGCCGCAGCAATATGCTTGGGAAGCGACAGGTCCAGAGGTTCTGCTTGGGACACTTCCATGTCTTCGGGTTCGCTCTTAATAATGACGAGGTCCCCGTTGAGACTTAGTGGCGGAGAAGTGCTCTGAGATTCGGACGATGCTTTGGCCAGCGCTTCCTGGTCGGTGCCCTCCTCCATCTCCTCGGGTTGAGTCGACTCGACTTCAGGACTGGGTTTTGTGGTTTGGACCCGTTTGGAAACACTGTTGTAGAAGATGCCAACATTCTTCCCAGAGTTCATCTTGGCAAACCACTTCTGAACCACATCCATTGGAATACTGACTGATTCTGAGATCTTCCTCAGCTCCTCCTCGCTGGGGTTGGCGTTGGAGGCAAAGTAAGTCTTCAGGAGTGACAGGAGGTCGTCCACGGGAGGCTCCTCCAGAGTCACTCCTGCTTCACTTAATAAATCGGCAAATGACGGGTCCAGGGCCGCTGAGTCCACCGCCTCACCATTGGCGGCTTTGCGATGCTGGAGGAGGTGCAGCGCCTCCAGGTTGTCGGGACAGTCGTCGCAGAGTAAACACGTACTGGTGTTATTGGCTTTTGGGATCTGGGCTAGTCTGGGCTGTGGAGTGGCACCTGTATGCGCCTGTTTGGCTGCCTCCGGCTCCAGATCAGACAGAGGCACAGATTCCGGCTCAGCCTTGACGATGCTAAGGTCCACCTCTGTGGCTGAGGATTCGTCCGGTTTGTTGGGGGTGGGGGTGGAGGCAGGGGTGGTGGCAGCAGCTGCGGGGACGAAGGCCGGCGCAGGAGGGGGGTTGTTTTTGAGGATAAGCGAGGCGGGCTGGGTGGTGGCAGTGTTGCCGGCGGCCGTGGGGCTGATGCTGTAGTTGATAATGATCTTGGTGGTGCCGTCGTGGTCCACAAATGCTGGCAGGCTGATGATCTGCTGCTGCGGCTGCTGGACCACGATTCCCTGCTTGCCTTGCGCCACCACCCCATTGGCAGTCCCCAACACCTGCCGGAGCACGTTCCCATCCATGGCCACCTTCAGCACGTTCTGCAGGTCGTTCAGGTTGATGCTGATGGGGGACATGAGGCCCACCGTGGGCACCACCATGGCCACGCCCTGAGGCAAGGCAGCGTTCTGGGCAACCACCGGTTGCGTTGTTCCTCCGTTCACCACGCCGTTGCCACCAGCTGATGTGGCCGGTGCAGACATAGCAACGGGCTTGCACTCGACTTCCACAGGTTCAGATTTGATCTGGGTGACGGGAAGCTGCTCCTGAAGTGGTTTGCTGTCAGTTTTCTCTTTTAGGATCATGCGTGCGGGGGCAATTACCACAGGTGCAGCCTGAGGGGAGGGAGCTGGGGCTTTTATTGTTGCTCGGGTGACACCGTTGGGTGGTGCTGCCCCCACACACTTCTTACTGCTGATGTGGGAGCTGTACGAGCCTGAGTGCGAGAAGCGCTTCTTGCAGTTGGAACATTCGTATGGTTTTTCACCTGAGGAGCAGAAAGAGAAAGAACAACAACTGTGAACAATGACAAATATTATTACTATGACTATTATTATTACTATTACAGGGTTCCTACAGCTCAGTGAAAGTTAAATTCAGGACTTTTTAAGACTTTTTTTTAATGCCCTTTGAAATTAAATTGAAGACCAAGCAATGAACTAAAAATTGAAAAGAGAAAAAAACACCACATGAATTACCTGGGGGCAGTTATACCCAACTGTTTATTTTTAATAGAATATGACTTTTTGGTTCAGTTGCTGCTACATTCATGAACCATTTGCATGAAGAAGTATAACATAATTAAACTGATTTTGAATATAAAACACACACACCATATAAACACACACTTGTAATAAACTCAGTATAGTTAAAGGAATACTACACCCACAGAATGATGTGCCCTCATTTTCTACTCACCCTAAATTATTTTTGTAATAAAGACAGCCTAAATGTTACCAAATGCTTTTTATTTCAAACTAACATAAATCTTACAAATGTGTCCAAGTTTTTAAGACTTTTGAAAATTTGATTTCAGACATTTTAGGCCAATTTTTAGAACAACGAATTCAATGCCTTTTAAGACTTTTCAAAGATCCACAGGAATCCTGTAATAGTATTTATATTATTACTATTATTACTATTATTATTATTATTACTACTACACCAACTACTATTATTATAGTACTATGACTATTATTACTACTGTTATTATTACTATTTAGTTTTATTTATTCATTTTTGTTTGGTGTGTATGTGTCAAATTGTTGTGTTTGATAGCTGTTGTTCACTTTCTCATTGTTTACTTTATTGTGTATTCATTTTGTGTTGCTTTCAAGGATTTATGTATGTATGCTTTTTTTAGTTAGTCTTAGTTAGTTTAGTCTTACTTTGTCTGTATTTCAGTATAGGTGTGTATGTGCATGTGAAGATGATAAATGAGGTGAACTGATCCAAACGACTCTAAATCATAGATTTATCATGTTCATCATGTTTTGTGGAAAAGGGGTAGGATTAAATACATTCTACTTCCTCCCATTTGTCTTCAAAATATGCAAATGATGTCAAATTTGGTTTACAAGTATACGTTTTTGTTCCTTGTTATTCGTTATTTTGTTAGGATTATTATGTTCTGTTGTACAATTGACATAAACTAAACTCTGAATACAAAGAAATCACAAAATCATCTAATAAACAGGTTAAATAAACAAGTCAATGACAAGTGTATGATTTTAAACCTGTAACTACAAACAGAGGTAATAGATTACATGGTTAAACCCAGTGTACCAGAGTTTCCAACAGTAATTTAAACTGGTCACAGGCTGAAGTGGGAAAACAGACAATGGCGGTTGCTATGGCAACAACTCACCGCTGTGAATGCGCAGGTGCTCCTTCAGATGGTGTTTGTATTTGAACGCCTTCGAACACTCGGTGCATTTGAACTTCCGGGTTCCTCCGGTTCCTACCGTTCCTCCAGACGCCGGGGAAACATGACGCTGAAACAAAAGCAACAAGGATGAAAAAAATGTCTCTCTAAAGATAAGTGAAAAATATATTATTGCTTCAATTTGAAAAAGAAAAATCTGCGAATGGAACAAGTGAAAATTATATTGATATGATTTACTGAAATAAGATTTTCAAGATTTATTGTCTATGGCAGTTCACAAATGTTTCTGTATTTACCCTTTGCTAAGTGATTTTTCACCATTTCTTACAATATTGTTTCCTTTTTTTCTCTTTTTTTGTTCCCTCCTCTATTTTGTCTTCTGTGTTCCTCTTTTTCCTTCACCTGTCCATAAATCATAGCAGGAAAAAAAGAGTATATCTGCCAACACAACAGGCCCATACTGGTATAAGAACAAATTTAAACACTGGACTGATATATCAGTCGATCATTACAATTTATAGAAATACATTTAGGTAAAAAAAAAAAAAACTTAAATTCCTGCTGTGTACCACATGAACTTTTTTTTGTCTCTTTACACAAATGAACCAAAAATGTTCTCATCATGAATGGATCTGAAATGAAACACAACAAACCCCACCCCCAGGCCCAACAAAACACATCCCTCAGATGCTCAGACCCAACAAACCCTACCACTCATAAACATTTTAAGGGATTTTTGATGTATCTCTCATCATTGTGAAAACACTTTTTTGGTATTTTGACCTTTGACCTACAGTCAACAAAATTTAATGGGATCTATTCTGGACCATCTAGCACCTTCCCTTACAATGTTACATAAATTGATCCAGTAGTTTTTTATGTACAATGGTTGACAATCAAACAAATAAATGAACCAAAAACAATACAATAAACAGTCCAGATGAACCATTAAAAGGTTTAGGGTTAAATGGTTAATACTGTATTTACATATTTTGTGTGTGAGTGTGTGTTGTGGTCTTGGAATGTGTAGAAGCAATGGTTTCAGGGTGAAATCTGAACACTTTAACCTGGGCTTTCAGTCACACTAACAGAGAATTTAGGATGATCATAAGGAGAATTGTCCAAGGGTAATAATAACACAGCAGTTTTCATCAGCTAGCATCACTACACTAAAAATCAATCTGGCCTTTAGTGTATTTGTCTTATTTTTAGTCCAAATGAGACAGAATCAACTACAGAGGAACTTTTCAGTCAGATAGAAGAACTGATTTATAGACAATACATCTGGAAAATCTGATTTCAACAACTCTTGAATTATTTAAAAAAAAAAAAAAAAAAAAAAGATCTTGAATTGAAAAAAAAAACAAAAAAAAAAACAGAGTGACTATTGTCCCGGTCACCGTGAACGCAGTAGCCATCGTGCCCTAATTCGCCCGGTCGGTGCGTATGTGTACTGCTTCAATGTTTACATGAGATATGCTGGCAGTAAACCAATGAACCAGATTTGTTAACATTAGAGTTAGGGTTAGTTAGGGTCTTGAATTAAGTATAAATAAATAAAAACACTGGATTTAGCTAAATAACATCTGCCAATGGAACCACATAATGTGATCTTGGTCAGATTTTTTCCAATCAGATTTTCCAGATCTATTGTCTATAAATCAGTTCTTCTATCTCTGTCTCTATCTCACCTCTGTAGGTGATTCTGTCTGATTTTAACACTTGGTCAGATTTAAGACTTTTTACAGTGTAAGTTCAGGAAAACAGGACCTTTTTGCAGTAGAACTGTTTGTGAAGTTGCTTCACACAGGTTCTGTTTAACCACTAATGGTACCAACGCTTCACCTTTAGGAGACGGACGAACAACAAACTCTGATCACGCAGAAGTCAAATACCACAAAGGCAGGCAGGCAAACACATCCACAGAAGGAAGTCCAAAAATGCAGGTAAAAAAAAAAAAAAACAAGTAAAAAAAACAGGTAAAAACTAGGTAAAAAGCAGGTTAAAAAAACCCAGAGGTAAAAAGCAGATTAAAAAACAGGTAAAAGCAGATTTTAAAAAATGGTAAAAGCAGATAAAAAAAAAACAGGTAAAGGCAGTTTTAAAAAAGCAGGTAAAAGCAGGTAAACCCAGGTTGAAGCAGGTCAAAGCAGGTAAACAGGGGTCAGAGGCAGACAGGTGATAGAAGCAGCACAAAGGCAGTGTGAGCGCGTGCACTGCAGGATAAATAGTGAAAGAGGACAGGTGTGCAGGAGGGGCGTGGTGGATCAGGTGATCAGAGCAAACAGGGGGGAGGGGGAGGAGTGACTAGAGGCCATGTGGGCGGGGCCATGTGAGTGGAAAAGTACTGGCAGATGGACACAAACACTGAGTTCTGATTGGCTGCTCAGGATTCATGGATCAATAGAAGCTAAAGGAAGTGGAGTCCAAAAATATCTGATGAAACAAGTTTGGATTTTTGTGTTCCTGTAGGAAAGAAAAACTGGGAAGAAAAATGTAACTCTGACTTCAAGGCTGGAAACCCATATGAATTGGGACACCCCTTCAACACTCACCTACGTCATCAGTTCACTCCGCCAGTTGTTACGTAACCAGTTGTCGTGTTCTCCAATATTTTTACTAATATCTGCGTCACATCGGAGAAGTGCTATGCATTTTTTTCATGGAGAAAATTACCATTACACATTGTGACACTTATCACAACTTAAAAACAGTTAATTGTGGTGAAAATACTACATTTGTGTACTTCTTTTGTCGCCATTTTTAAAATGATTCACATTGTATTCTGGGAAATTTCTAGTACCTCGCCATTTGGAGTCTGCCTGTGGAAAATCTATGTTTGAAGAGGTATAAAGCTCTTCCCCTTCCCCCTACCCCTCTGCCTTTATGTGAATTGAGACGTCCCTACCCCTACACATGAATGTGTAAAACAGAGGGGAAGGGGTGAATTGGAATTCAGTTTATTTGTCTCATTTTTAATCCAAATACTTAACCAGAATAAGGCTGCGTCTTCTACTTCCACTTTGTTTCGAGTGGACTTCAAAAGTGAGTCATCCCTCGAAAATGAAGCGAGAGGTCTAATGTTTCACTACACATTGGGACACAAAATTAACCCACATCACACTATACATTAAAGTGTGACTTTTTTTTAATGTAGAGTTACAGTTGCAGATGTTACAGTGTGTGAAAATGGATGTAATCTCTTATGTTGGGTTCAATAATTAATTTTGTACTGTTAAACAACAGAAGGATTACAGGGAAGGGAAGATGCCTCCTCAGCTTTTTCACCTTGAACGGATCGACCCGTGTTTGTCTGTTACTTTATTTTTTAATTCCCTGAAGCTTAATTACAAGTTATTGTACGTCTCAGATAAATTAATGTCCTACTTAGTTTGTTGTTAATGATGTAATTCAAAGAGCATAGTAAGAAATATACAACATGAAGTGTAGTATATAGTCTGAAATGCAATGGAAGAAACATTTAAAAATAAATACAAAATGAATAAATGCATGCAATCCCCATACTAAGCACCTCAAATGGCTGTACTCAGCACAGGAATGTGTCTCTTTCAGAGTGAAAAGACCTTCATTAACAAGTCTATTTGAGTCTGAAAAGTTTTTAAAACTGCCCATAGAAAAGATCACATGCATGTGAAATAGCCAGCTTTAATGCAAACATCAGCTCTGTATGGCCACTCCAGATTGTCATCCAGGGAGGAGAGGTTAGCTGTGGAATCGACAATGGGAGAGCAGAGACCAAAGAGGAAAATTGCGGTAATAATATGTTTAGTGACTGCTAGCCAAGCCAGTAATAATAATAATAGTAATAATTATAATAAACCTTATTTATATATCACAGTAGGTGTAGTCCAAAGGGCTTCACAGTGATTGACAATTAAAATACAACTTTAAAATACATTAGATTTGATTACACAAGAACTAAAATAAAGTTTAATATATATATATATATATATATATTATACATGATTTAAAAGATTTAAAAAGTGCAAGATATAAAATGAGATTTGCACAGGTTTACACAAGACAGGGGTGAATCTAAAGTGCAATAGTAAGTGATCATACATAGATGAATAAAATTTCAGTAAAATAGAATAAGATGGAATACAATAAATATAAAAACATTGCACATTCCTGGTTTTTGAATTGTGACCCTTTTATCTAATTTCAAAGGCTGCTGAAAATAAAAATGTTTTTAATCTGGTTTTAAATATATTCAGTGAACTGGCTTCTCTAATGTCTTTTGGAATTGTATTCCATAACTTTGGTGCATAGGTACTGAAGGCTGAGTCCCCCCTTTTTTTTTGGTAATATTTATGGGATTTGCTACTAGCCCTGCATTTGATGACCTCAGTGTTCTAGTTTGTACATAATTAATCAGTAACTTTGTAATTGAACTCAGCCCGGTTCCATTTAGAGCTGTATAAGTGAGTATCTTAAAATCAGTTCTATAGGTCACCAGAAGCCAGTGAAGAGAAACCAACACTGCAGTGATATGCTCTCTCTTCTTAGTTCTGGTTAATAACCTAAGCTGCAGAGTTCTGAATCAGCTGAAGTCTGTCTGTGGTGCATTTTGGGAAGCTTATAAAACATGCATTACAGTAGTCCACTCTGCTTTAGATGAAAGCATGAACCAGTTTTTCAGTATCCTTTCAATTTATGACCCATATTAATTTGGGTATGTTTCTGAGATGAAAGAGTGACGCTTTCGTAACTTTCTTTACATGAGACATAAAGTTTAGGTCTGAGTCAATAATGACTCCCAGAATTATCACTTCTGGTTTGATCCAGGAGGGGAGTTTGCCCATCCTATTCATTAGCATTTTTCTATTTGCTTTTGGGCCAACAAGCAGGATTTCAGTTTTGTTCTCATTTAATTTCAGAAAGTTCTTGCTCATCCATTGATTTAACTTACAGTAGTAAGCTAAATCTTTTTAAGCTAACAGTAGTAAGTTTAAAAAGCCTTTTAAGTGTTAGATAATACTGTAATGACACTGAAGTTATACTGTTGTTATAATGATTCCCTCTTATACCACTGTTTTATGTAGAATTACGGTAGTTATTGTTAGTTTAAGAAGGTATGTGTGCATGTGCACGTCTGTATACGGCAGAAAAATCTGTGTATCATTCGTTCATTGGTTTTCCAAAATGAAACCAAAAATAAGACGATGAAAAACCAACTCGTTTCTTCATTATTTGTTTCTAAAACCAAAATGAAAAAATGGATAACGATCCGTTTTTTCAATTTTTGCTTTTGTGTTTAAATCTAATACGCTCCTGCAGTTAGGTATTCAGAGATCCTCGGAATGTTGGTGAGAAGATTCTGTGTTCAACACCAACTCAGGTGTAAATGACATATGTAAGAGGCAGAACTGGAAACTGTTATATCAATACATAAGGTAAGTACAAGCTGTACGCATATGTAAGATATACATATACACTTGTCATATTAATATTTGTTTGTGTGTTATTATAAAAAGGACATGCCTGAAATATGACACAAATTTTCTCCATGATCATATGTTCAGGTCTTAGGGTGACCTTCTTAGTTTCCCAAAATAGGACATCTTTTGTCACTAGGGGTCACGATCATTTCTGGTTTACTCAACTTGCTTCAGGTGAAAATTTGATAAAACGGGAAAAGTCCATTATTCATTTAAACACAAAAACGAAAAATGAAAAATGGATCGTTATCTGTATTTTCATTTTAGTTTTGGAAACAAATAATGAAGAAACGACTTATTTTTTCGTTGTCTTATTTTTTGTTTTAATTTTGAAAAACGAATGAATGAATGATACACGGATTCAGAAAGTTGTTGGAGGAAAAGTGGGGGCGGACATAAGCAGCAAGGAGGAAGTGAGCATGGGTGTGTGTGGATGTGAGGGTTAGCGTTAGGGAGAACGTACTCAGGGGCCGTTTACACGAGGACGATTGCACCTAAATACGACAGCATATTTTATCAGAAGTGCTTTGCGTTTACGCAGGTGTGAATACGCACAGATCCTTCCAGAGTGTACATACACATACACTTTCACGTTACATTCATATGCCGAACAGGTAAAGCAACAAACATGTCGGACAGCCTTGATCCCACAGATCTTCCAGCTGCATTAGCATTAGCATTAGCATTAGCACTAGCAGCTCTAGCTAATGTACAGGAGTCGTTTCAGATATTGTACAGAAAGTACACACATACCGTAACCAAACAGGGTAGACGATTACATACGTCAAAAACAGAAAAAGACATGTCTGCGGTCTATCACAGTACCACCTAGTGGCCTGGCATGACTATCCAATCGTATTTTACCTACTGTTGTGTCTTCGTACAAAAAGGATTTCCTCATGAGAAACTGAAGACGAGACACCACTTTTGCATCTTCTGTTTTCATCATCACTGTATAAATGTAGCCTCAGTTCTTAGAGAGAGAGGTGTCGTTACGGTCGACAGTAACTGTTATTAATAAAATAAAGTGACGGCTTGTTTGTAGACATCCTGGTCATTACAATACATATAAACATATATGTTTTTGTAAAAACATTGTGTATACATTGTTTTTATTTGTTTTAGAAGGACATTTTTGCAGTGTGCAGTTCAATAATATAATAATAACTGATACATAATCATTGAAATCAAAATTTCAATATAAAAAATCAGATCAAATAAAAGAGAAGCAAATAAAAATCAGATGTGTTCTGGTCCTCATTCTACCTGTTCTGTTTCTTGGTTCTTGTTCTGTAGACCTTGGTACTTGTTCTACCTATACTGTGGTTCTTGGCACCTGTTCTGGTCTTAGTACCTGTTCTCTGGTTCCTGATACCTGTTTTGTGGCTCTTGTTCTGTAGTTCTCTGGTACTTGTTCTGGTCTTAGTACCTGTTCTCTGTTTTCTTGGTTCTAGTTCTGTGGTCCTTGGTACCTGTTCTACCTGTTCTGTGGTTCTTGGCACCTGTTCTCTGGGTTCTGTGGTTCTTAGTACCTGTTCTCTGGTTCCTGGTACCTGTTCTACCTGTTCACTGGTACCAGTTCTGGTCTAAGTTCCTGTTCTCTGGTTCTTGATACTTGTTTTGTGATTCTTGGTAACTGTTCTACCTGTTCTGTGGTTCTCTGATAACTGTTCTACCTGTTCTGTGGTTCTGTGGTACCTGTTCTGGTCTTAGTACCTGTTCTCTGGTTCCTCTGTGGTGGCTCATGTGCTTCTCCAGCTGTGAGTGGTACCTGTTCTCTGGTTCCTGATACCTGTTTTGTGGTTCTTGGTAACGGTTTTACATGTTCTGTGGTTCTCTGGTACCTGTTCTGGTCTTAGTACCTGTTCTCTGGTTCCTCGGTGGTGGCTCATGTGCTTCTCCAGCTGTGAGCGGTAGGTGAAGGTGTAGCTACAGTGTGAACAGCTGTAGTTGTCCTCGCTGGTTTCATGGCGGTACTTGATGTGTTCCTTCAGAGAGGCGTTCCGTTTGTAACCACGGGAACAATACGGACAAGTGTGTAACTGGGAGAAGGAGTCTGGAGTTCCTACGACACAGAACACAGACACATTTATCCTGATTAATGTTCTATTTCCAGGTTTTTTTCGGCTCACATTTCACACAAAATACAGTAAGAAACAAAAAAAATGCAAAGAATAAAATACAAAACATGTTAAAATAATTAAAAAAAAACTAACAAATAAAAAGCTTTTTAAATACAGAAAAACACCAAAAAAATATGATAAAATATCCAAAACATATCCAAAAATATGGATGTATATGAAATGAACATGTTTATTCAACACCTTCAACACTTTCAACAAAACAACTGTAAACAACTGTTCCATTGAATTACATAAAATTAATCACAGGATTCCTATGGATTAACTTTGATTAATCATGATTAAATATTCCTTTTTAATCTATATTAATTGTGTTTTATTTTTTGTTGAGACTCAATGAAGAAGTAAATTTATCTGCAATAGCCTAGTGTTAGCATTAGCCTAATGTTAGCATTAGCATAGTATTAGCAGAATCCCCAATGCTTCACCTTTATGTGGTATTTTAATCTAAAATTGCTTGAGTGAAAACAAAACTGTCAAAACACTTTATGTCGATCAACTGTTCTGTCTCTGCGCTTTATTTCCCCTCGAAAATACTTTAAGAAACACAAAAAAATGCAGAGAAAAAAAGTAGACAATACATGCTAAAATTCACCTAAATTTATACAAATCCAAAAGATATTCAAAATCTCTTCTAAACAATGTGATAAAAATATTCAAAATATATGTTAACATTATGAATATATAAGCGATTAATATTTTTATTCAACACTTTCAACAGTTTTTAACAAAACAACTTTTAACAACTGTTCCATGTTACTGTTGCATTAATTTTCCAGCCCTAGTTTAAAGTAGTGAAAGCTTTGGTGTTACCGTTCTCATCAGCGCCCCCTGTCTCAGCTGGACTCTGCTCATCCTCAGGGGCTTCTGGGTAAATAATGGCGGTGTCCCCCTGCTGCAGAATCTCTTCCACCAGTGCATGGTTCACAGCCTCCTCTTCCTCCTCTGAAGCACACTCTTCCTTCACTGAAACACAAAGGAATAACATTAGAGTTGGACCATTAATGTGGCTGTGTTAGCATTAGCTTAAGCTTCTTTATGCTAACACTCAACTGTTTTTACATTTGATTTCATCTGGGGTATGACAAAATCCAATCCAATCCACTTTATTTATATAGCACACTTAAACAACTGAAACATTTCCAAAGTGCTACAAAAATAAATACATAAAACTACAACACTCTAAATAAAACAATACATTCAAATAGTTAAAATAACAAAAAAAACTAGGGCTGTCAAATTATTAAAATGTTTAATCAGATTAATCACAAGGGTCGCTTTGGATTCATATTGATTAAACATGATTAAATATTAATTTTTAATCTATATTGTCTTTCATATTTCATGAACAAACACACTCAAGATAGAAGTGAATATATCTGCACTGAACATGTTTATTATAAACTAGGTGATGCATTAACGTCATGCTAGCATTAGCCTAGTACTAGAAGACTCCCCAAATAAAATAAGCTTTGCATTCATTTCAGTTCAGTTCAGTTCAATAATTTTTATTTCAGCAGTTAATTAAAAAAACAAAACAATAAATAAATAAAATACAGAACAAAAAAAACAAAGGACAAAATAAGGAGTCACTACTCAAAAGTAGTAGGTTGAAGTTCAGAGTACCCCTCATTTAACAATTTTACAATACAATTTTATGAATTTCATTTACATCACTCATTTTAATGTCCATCTTGACCGTATGTTTTAAAACTGAACCTCCTGCATTATTGCAGGTCGTCTATTTTTGCAGCACTTGCAGATTTTTATTTATGGACATACACTTTATAATAAAGAAAAAATTATTTTTATTATTTATTTTTTTTAATTAATTATTTATTTTGTCAGTAAGGGCAATGTAATGGTTTCCTAAAGTGTAATTTTGCATTAGCGTTAATGTGGCATTATAATCTAGATGTGCTTCAGTGAAAACAAAACTTTTGTTATGTTATGTCAGTCAACTGTTCTGTCTTGGGGTCTTTCCCTCAAATTTTCCACAAAAATACACAAAACACTGAGAAACACAAAAAATTAAGAGGAAAAAAAAAAACATGCTTAAGTCCACTGAAATTCCTTTAAAAATAAACTAAGACAAAAAGCAATGAAAAACCCAAAACATATTCAAAAACTCTTCTGAAATACAGAAAAAAAATGCCAAAAAAATTGGTAAAAATATCCAAAACATATACAAAAATTTTAATACATATGTAATTAATATGTGTATTCAACACTTTCAACAGTTTAAACAAAACAACTTTAAACAACAGTTCCACTTAATTTTGTTACAATTTTTAATCACATTAATCATAAGAAGGCAGTCAGACAGCAGACCTCCGCCAAGGCTTGATATACTGTTATATAACGTCAAAATGTGACGTGAATGAGCCATAGGTGTTGACCCATCTGATGTCTGAAGGTGAGACGACGTGAATGAAAAAACCCCCCACCAGATTCTATCTTGTATGAATCTTGAGATATAACCACTGATGTGTTTTAGCTGTTGACCTTTACTGTGACCTTGACCTTTGACCTTCATTGCTCAAAATATAATGGGTTCTTCCTTGACCCATTATCTATCATTCCTGAAAGTTTCATCAAAATCTGTTCAGGACTTTTTGTGTAATCCTGCAAACATTAATGAATAACTGTATTAATTAGTTAATTTTGACAGCTCTAAATAAACTCAATAAAAACAGATACATAAAAGACCCAGAGGACCACAGTTAAAAGCCAGATAATAAATGTGTGCCTTCACCTTCCGAATATTCCTTCCTTTTAAATGGTTGCATTTGATGCTCTTTTGCAGATTCACCACTAGAGGGCAGCATAACACAATATAATTTATCATGTCCAGGCTCCAGATTTCTTCTTTTTTTTCCTAGACATTTCCAATACACACCAAATGGTGACAGCTGAGATTTTTTTTTACATCCACTCATGTCATGGAGTAAATAAGGGTTATAGGTAGAACAGATCTAATCTGAGGTGAATATGCACAAAAAGACAACTTCTGCAGTTTCTGAGTTTAACATGTGGTTCAAACACAAATTTAACACGTAGGCTCAAACCCAATTCTCCCCCTACCCCTTACCCCTGGAAAATGAGTTGACAGGGGTAGGGGACACAGGACACGGATATAATGTACCTCATCACTATGGCAACCACTATGGCAATCACTATGATGACCAGGTACTGTAAAGTTAGTACTATCACTATGATGACCAGGTACTGTAAAGTTAGTACTATCACTATGATGACCAGGTACTGTAAAGTCAGTACTATCACTATGATGACCAGGTACTGTAAAGTTAGTACTATCACTATGATGACCAGGTACTGTAAAGTTAGTACTATCACTATGATGACCAGGTACTGTAAAGTTAGTACTATCACTATGATGACCAGGTACTGTAAAGTCAGTACTATCACTATGATGACCAGGTACTGTAAAGTTAGTACTATCACTATGATGACCAGGTACTGTAAAGTTAGTACTATCACTATGATGACCAGGTACTGTAAAGTTAGTACTATCACTATGATGACCAGGTACTGTAAAGTTAGTACTATCACTATGATGACCAGGTACTGTAAAGTTAGTACTATCACTATGATGACCAGGTACTGTAAAGTTAGTACTATCACTATGATGACCAGGTACTGTAAAGTTAGTACTATCACTATGATGACCAGGTACTGTAAAGTTAGTACTATCACTATGATGACCAGGTACTGTAAAGTTAGTACTATTGGTATCATGACTAGGTACTGACCAGGTACTGTAAATTTAGTACTATGACTATGACAACCAGGTACTGAACTGAGTCAACTTGGTTCCTCACAATAAAATGCTTCTATAGGTACTGGAGTCCCAGTGCCTGCCAGCAGGCCATTTGACACTTCTCCAAAAGTTTTTGTCATCCAAACATAAAAGTGACACCATTAAAAAATAAATAAATACATAAATAAATATATATATATATATATATATATATATATATATATATATATATATATATATATATATATATATATATATATATATATATATATATATATATATATATATATATATATATATATATATATATACACACACAAAATAAATGATATAGCTGACCCATTTTAAAGAGAATGAAAATAAATGTCTGTACTTCCTGACATCTGCACCTGCTGAGGCCACACCTAACCCTATTCACAGGTAAAGTACCCGGTGCTTGAGTGGCTACTCAGAGGTGAGAGTACGCCCTATTCAGCCACAATAGCCAATCAACAACATGGAAAGTGACAATGGGTGGCAGCCATTAGAGTATTCAAATAAAGGCTCTCAGAGTATTCAAATAACAGTATGAGAGCTCACAGCTGGAGATATAATCACTATTTTGTATTTTCCATAGAAACAACAACACATTTCTAAATGCTCTTTGTACTTTTATGCAGGCAACACTTGTGTTTACGAGGTTCAAATTTCAAAAGTCTTGCTTATTTATTGTGTATTTTCTTGCACTGTTTGAAGAACACAAACATGTTTTTATACAGTTGTGTATACACTCAATTTATATAAAATGTGTTTGTATTACATTCACTTTGCTTTCATATTCTTTTTTGTTAGGCTGTTCAGAATACAACCATATGTGAGACTTTTACATTGATATTTATTTATAGTTAGTTGAAATACTTGAAAATGTCAAACAGCCCCAGAGTCTCTGAAAGGCCCAGGTCTCCATTAAGCTTAAACTTAAACACACCCACACTTTTTACATTCATCAACTGTATTAACAACTGCATTAAACATTAAAACGACAATTACACTCAATTAAATTATTATGTTGTTTGTGAATAAAATATATACATTTGTGTTTCTTTCATCACAGTTGTACGTGTTTCTGTCTTTTTCTCTATCTGACCCACATGATTCAAACAGAATTATGGGAAAGTTCTTCTACCCTCCATTAGTGTAGCCCCTCCCATTCACCTAGGTCTAATTGAGAATTGAGCCAACTCTATCCCTTTATGTGAACACACAAAACAGAGGGGGAGGGGTAAGAGGTGAACTGGGATTGTGTAAAGTGTGTGAGTGGAGCATGTGTCTAGTTTGTGTGACTGGAGCATGTGTCCAGTGTGTGTGAGTGGAGCATGTGTCCAGTGTGTGGGTGGAGCATGTGTCCAGTGTGTGGGTGGAGCATGTGTCCAATGTGTGGGTGAGCATGTGTCCAGTGTGTGTGGATGGAGCATGTGTCCAGTGTGTGTGGGTGGAGCATGTGTCCAGTGTGTGGGTGAGCATGTGTCCAGTGTGTGGATGGAGCATGTGTCCAGTGTGTGAGTGGAGCATGTGTCCAGTGTGTGTGGGTGGAGCATGTGTCCAGTGTGTGGGTGAGCATGTGTCCAGTGTGTGGATGGAGCATGTGTCCAGTGTGTGAGTGGAGCATGTGTCCAGTGTGTGTGGGTGGAGCATGTGTCCAGTGTGTGAGTGGGTGGAGCATGTGTCCAGTGTGTGGGTGGAGCACGTGTCCA
>CM035799.1:32657770-32675270 GCA_020466265.1 Siphamia tubifer
CCCACTGCACACACTCACCTCACACTGCACACACTCACCTCCCACCGCACTCACTCACCTCCCGCCCCTCTCTCCTGCTTTCGCTTCTCGCCTCAGACGGGGAGGAAAGACAGGAGTGAAAGTAAAGACCGTCCAAAAATATCACATGGAGCCTTTGAAGATTTCCCACTGCAGCTGAAACATTTCAGGACTTTTCCATTAATTCTTTCCAACATGTCTGAGAAAACGTTCCTGCTTTAGGGTTGAATGAAGATGAAAATCACTAATATCTGTCCCATCTAAGGTTCATATGACCTATGACCATCAGCATGTGGGACAAGTAGTATCACAGAATAAAAGACACCATGTGAACGGACAGAAAGTGACCAAACGTTTTGACACCAAGCACAAATGACTTCCATAAATCCTTTTGTTAAATAGTTAGTTTACATAACTATTTACATTTCACCCACATATTTTAGCCTAATAACAGGAAGTTTAGTGATTTTGACTTGAAAATGACGTGAACTTGACTTATTGCAGAATCAAGAAGATAATAATATAATAATATTTTCTTAACACATTCTGACAGAAAAAAATCCTGTAAAAACATATCAAAATGTAAATAAATTTATAAGAGTAGCATGTGGAATTACCATTTTAAATATGTAGATTTAACATTTTAAACATGTAAATTTAACAATGAATGTGAAAAACTAAAATCAAACGCAGGATTTGAACTGCCAACCCTTTGGTTATTGGATGACGTATTCCACTAACTGAAGCACAGTCATCTGTTAGTTAAACTATTTACATTTATAGATTGTTAAATGCTTGTTATTTTAACATTGTGTTTCCTCAATTGAAACAGCACCACATAAGTTTTAATAAAAACTTTTTTAACAATTCAGTTTTATTTTCTCAAAACAATACAAATACATCATTTCTGCATATAAATCTGTCCCCCCCACCACCACCACCTACTCTTCGTGTAAAAACTACATCTAAATTTGATTTAATCGTTAACACAAAAATCTTCTCAAATAAATAACTTTTCATTCTATTTTCACTTACTGATTTTTATGTTGGCATTTTACACCTTTTTGCTGTTAACACTACAGTAATTTTTTACAGTGTGGGCACAGTTCAATGACTTCAATGGTTGTTAATGTACTATTATACAAATGCATGATGTGTCTGAAAATGTTTTTCCTCCATTGTAACACATTCTACCTTTACATCTACTGGTGTTGTGTAACCCTAAAGTTATGGATCTGCTCCACTTCCTGCCCCCCCCCCCCCACCCCCACCTGTTTCCCTCACCTGGGCCTCATCAATCACCCACAGAACATAAACCAGATCTACACAACTCACCTTTAACAGATTGTGTTTAATCCTTCCAGCCTGTTCTTCAACTGCTTGAAATCTGACCGTTGGCTATTCCCTGACCTTTGACCCCTGACCAGTCCTTAACCTAAGAGTTCATTTATGGTCTACATTAAAAACACAGGCAGATACAGACAGAAAGTTATGTCTGTCCGTTACATATGTAATTCTGTCTGTTTTCTGGGTGTTTGCAGAACATGTACTCGGACACAGAACCACTGAGAACCATTAGATTAGACCAGAATAGGGCTGAATGACTTTAAGAAAAAAACTAATTTGATATTGCAATTTCAATTTAATTAATGATTTTCCTCAAATTAAGTTACACTGGTTTAGCAACATTTGCAAACATCACAGGAACTATACCATTCAAATAATAAATGCCATACCCTGTCATGACTTACCGACAGGTGGAAGAAAGGGGGAAAAAAGAAGAGAAAAAATGAAAATGAAGGAAAATGGGAAAAATGGGAAAAGCTGGAAAAATCAAACCAAAAATGAAAAAGAAAAAAAATTTAAAGAAAAGAAAACAAGAGAAAAAGAAAAAAAGTAACAAAAAAATGGAGAAAAAGAAGAAAACAATGAAAACGGAAGGAGTATGTTTGGTCAAATTTATCAGTTTAACTCTCACTATTTAGATTTTCTAACTGTAATGAAACATTTTTTGACATTTGTTTTCATTTCGCAGAGAAAAAACAGCAGTGTCGGGTCCAAATACTGGCTTAAAAATGAAAGAAAAAGTCCATATCAGCCATAAAATAGTTGACAAAACAAAGTTAGGAGCACTGCAAAAATAGCCTAGTAAACTAGCCTCTAGTGTCAAAAATATTTTTGGTAAATGGACTGTACTTATATAGCGCATTTTATTCACCAGTGGGTACCCAAAGCACTTTACAATTCCTCACATTCACTCATTCACACACACTCATACACCAGCGCTGCCTAACCCTACTGGAGCACACTTCGACATGTGGACAGTCAGAGGCGTGACGCAAACCGCCAACCCTTCGATCATTGGACGACCAACTGGGCCACAGCCGCCTGAATCGTTGTTCGAGTGACGCTCCATAGAGCCTCAGACAGGACCAGTACAATTTTACCGGGGAAGTAACAAAGGGAAAAATGAAGAGTTTTAAAAAGAAAGGAGAGAAAAAATACGAAAAAATTGAAAACTGAAAGTGTACATTTGATCATATTTGTTAGTTTAACCGTCACTATTTATATTTTCTAAGTGTAATTAAAGAAGATTTTCTGACATTTGTTTTTATTTGACAAAGAAAATAAATCAGTCTGGGATCAAAATATTTGCTTAGATATGAACGTCAATGGTGTCAGAGTCCTGCACGGGTTCAGGTAACCGTGGGTGACCCGTGGGTGAACTGCAAATTTTCACGAAACGGGTGAAAAATGTTGTGCTGTGTCAGATACGGGTTCGGTTCGGGTCGGACGTGGGTGATCGCGGGTCTAATTTGCGGTTCATAGGCTAAAAGGCTACCAACATTTTTATTTGGCTCTGCCTTGGCTATGTCACTGTTCAGTATATTCGTGGCAATAAATGTTTGTATTTAAGTTTGGCTATCTGACATTTTCTTTCGGGTTCGGGTCGGATATCGGGTTCATTTATAGCGGGTCGGTTCGGGTGCGGATTTTTTTATTTGTTTCGTCGGAAAACGGGTCGGATACAAGTTTAAACATGACGGGTACGGGCGGTTGCGGTATGTCAAAATCAGAACCGTGCAGGACTCTGAATGGTGTGTATCGGTCATCAGCTCAGGATGATGGGGAACATTTTTAAAAAAAATTAATTTCGGTCGATCACTAGTAAAATAGTTAACAAAACAAAGTCAGGAGAGCTGCACCGATCCCAAAATCGTGATGTCTGAAATCGCGTTTTTCGATTGTTCCCTCCGATGTATCATTAAATCACTAAAGTGTGTTTTGAGGTGATGGGTTTAGATTTTGTTCTTTATCGGAATAAGACGAAGTGTGCAGCGGAACAAAACAGAAGAATCTTCTGCAAATAATACAAGAGTTAAAACTGAGCAGGAGAAGAGAAAGAGCTGAGTGTGTAGTGAAGAAAGGCAGTGAAAGAGTGAGCAGCAGCGATCACTCCATGTAAGGCTTTATTCACTATAATGAAAGCAGCCGTTCTTCACAGCTGGATCTGAGAGTGTCACATTCCCACCGTCTCCATGGTTTTACTTTTTCCTGCTTGGCTCCAACTCTCTGCTGCTCACATCAAGGTGCATCACTGCGTAGGCTGAGCAGTTTTCAGGGATTCCAAGATTAAAAGGCCGTGGAGAAGCAGCGTAAACACAAGCTAATCAACTTCTGCTGCTGAATACACCCCCCAACCCACCCTCTCCGCCTTTGCTTATTATGTTTTGTGCCGTTTGGTTTGTGTGCGAAGGCGTGTCATATTCTTCAAAGTGGAAGCGCTGAGCCTTCAAATTTACTTGAGTGTATCTGGAGGTTTAACAACTTTAACCCAGAAAGACCCAGCGTTAGATTTGTGTCACTTCCTAAATGAATTGTTCGAATCGTTCTAAAGTGATTTATCCCCATTTATTATAAGATTATCCTCTGTATATTGCATTTTATCACTAACAATCCAATATTTCCCTGTATTTAATTTACTAACCATGAAAATGTTATTAAAACCTCACCTTAACGTTGACGTTTATTCGATCAAAAACAGAGAAAGCTGCAGAAAAAAGGGACTTTTCAGTAAAATCTACTTTTTTACTAAATCATGCATTCATGCATTTTTTGGTGCATCAATGTTGTAGAAGATGATGGCGTTTCCATGGCAACTACATCCAAATGGGTCATATCTGATGACCCTGAAAAGATAAATACCTGTACTTTACACCAATTATTTACATGGATTGATAGAATTAATGGATGCTTTTGATCAATGGTGAATGTTTGAGTCTTTAAAGTCTAAATAAATAAATACACAGAACTGCCAGAACAAGTGGTGTCAAGCACAACAAACCCTGTGCATGTCAAACATATTAGATCTGGACATCTCCCTTTCAAAATGTGATACTATGGAATTGACTTTTCAACATCACTCAAGGTCAAGGGTCCTGACACTATTTTGAAGACATTATTATTTACCAGGTTTCCTATTTGTCAACAATAGTAACTAAGTCTCTATCTCCTCTGGTTTGTCTGTTATAGTCTATTTACATTTTTGAGGTATTGACCCCTGACCTCTTGGGTCAACAATAGGTCAAAATCTATACCCACATGATGTAGAGTTGAAAGACCAGCTCATTGGAAGTCTGTGAGATGAACAGTTTAAAACATATATGCAAAATTCAATTTTGATCTTTATTGTGACTTTGACCTTTGACCTAGAGTCTTCAAATTTGTCCTTCAAGGTTCTGATGTCAATGCACATCGACAGTGAGAGAGAAAAGAAGCTATATGTAAAACTGAGTATACAGGAATGAAATGATCTCTCATTGTGAAAACACATTTTTGGTGACCTTTGACCTACTTCAACCAAAGTTTAACAGGATCTGTTCTGGACCACCTCGCACCTTTAGTGAAAATGTCCTGAAAATTGGTCCAGTGGTTTTTGCATAAAGTTTGACAGACAGATGGGGGTGGGGGGCTCCTTCACCTCCTGTCTTCAGTTTTTAGTTTGGTTGGGCGATTTTATTGTAATCACCCTGTGTCTGTCTGTCTGTGTATGTCCGTCTGTGTGTGTGTGTGTGTGTGTGTGTGTCTGTGTCCGTGTGTGTGTGTGTGTGTCCGCAGACATATCATGCTATAACTCGATGAATACTTGAGATATCACCATGAAATTACATGTGCATATACATATAGCTAATGTGCATCAGATGCAAATATCCATTTGAGTAAAGTGTCAAAGGTCAAGGTCACAATTATTTAAAAGTTCAAAATGTCATTATTAGTTATAACTCAAGAACGGAGGGTCACAGAACTTTCAGATTGGTACCAAACGACGCAGAATGAAGATTTGTTACAATTGTTATCACCTACGACCAATAGTTTTTGAGATTTCTGGAGGTCAAAGGTGACATGTCGCAAAATTAACTTGTATAACACTGTTTGTGTGTGTCAAGGATAGACATATCACATATATACATATAACAAAAATATCAATATTGCAAAAGGTCAAAGGTCAAGGTCGCATTTAGCAGAACGGTCAAAATCTAATTATTGGCTCTAATTCAAGAATGGGTTGTTATAGAAACTTGAGATTGGCACAAAATTAGGGTGAGATTAGGCATTCTCTGAATACTTTTCCCTCCTGTCTCCTGGTTTTCCTTCCTGTCTCCTGGTTTTTCCTCCTGTCTGTTGCTTTTCCCTCCTGTCTCCTGGTTTTCCCTCCTGTCTCCTAGTTTTTCCTCCTGTCTCCTGGTTTTTCCTCCTGTCTCCTGGTTTTCCCTCCTGTCTCCTAGTTTTTCCTCCTGTCTCCTGGTTTTCCCTCCTGTCTCCTAGTTTTTCCTCCTGTCTCTGCTTCTACCACCTCCACATTTTCCACCCTCCTCTGGCACTGACTTGCCGTGTGATCAGTCTTGACTTGACGGTTGCAGCGTGGCCTGGCTCTGCAGCATTCTGCTGTTGAGCTGACTTCAGCATCTCACACACAGCAGTATGTTTCATCTATAAAAGCCTGTGTTTGTGTACAGCCGAGTGGACCTGCATGTGTGTCGACCTGTTCAGCCACAGTCTCTAATAAATGTCCAAAATATACTAACCTGTTCATTTGTTTTTGTGATGAAGCAGCACTTTGTAATTAACTGTCCCCACGCATTATATCATACACTTTGCTGCATTTCATTATAACTCATTACATTTTGACAAAATAAAAAAGTTGTAGGTGCATTTTGTAATGATTTTCTCAAAAATAATGCGGCAAAATGTGTTGGGAAAGTTTATTACAAAATGTGGCAGTTTATAACAAAATTAGATTAAAAAAAAAGTTATTACATATTGGACTTTTATTAATAAAAACACATTTTTGTAAAATTAAAAATGTGCCTCAACACACCCTCTTCCTCTTCCTGCCATCACACAGTTTAATGAGCCAAATGATTTAGCCTTTTGTTGGACGCTAACATGGAGCAGTGAACGTCACTCTGCTGCTTTTCTGATTCGGTTCCACATGATGCATGGATAATGTCACCACCTGTTCTGAACGATCGACTGAAACACAGCAGCACACACACACTCTGACCACTGGATAAAACCACTCTGCTCTAGCCAGAGAATGCTGAATGCTAACGGAAAAATATTGAAGTCACCAGTAAGGATCGACGGATACAGGATTTTTAATGGCAGATACCGATTTTTTCCCATCACCCTTGGCCGATATGGACTGCCGATTTTCTTTAAGCCAATATTCGGAGCCGTTATGGATAAAAAAAAGAGAAAAAAAAAATTTAAATGACAAATATTCCAGGTCTCAAGTTAAAAATAAACATTTAACTGTAACAAAGAATAGAAAAAAACAAGATGAGGTAGAATTTGTAACATTTAAACAACTTGTATAACATAACATACTTAATTATATTTAAAACAATTGCAAAAAAAGCAACATTGTGCACATTACATTTTCCCTATTTTAGGAGTTATTTTCACTTTGAAATTCAGTATTATGCAGTGTGCACTGTGTACGATATGGTACTTGTTTGGAACTTTGTTTTATGTCATACAGGTTGTTTAAAAGCATCAAGACACTTTTTATTTTTGCAAAAAATAGATATAACAAATATATTTTTGTAGAGTGGTTCAAAGTGCATACAATGTACCATTCTTGATATATTTTTATATTGTTTTTTGTTTTGTATTGCTGTTTACACTTTCATTATTTTAGGAGAGCCATTTTCACTGTGAAATTCAGTATTGTGCTGCTTGCACAATACTGAAATACTGTAAGGTAATATAGAACAGTTAATGCTGTCAAATGATGATAATTTTTAATCAGATAATTCATAGGGTTGCTGTTGATTAATTTGAGTTAATCACAATTAGATCAGATGCTGGCAAAAATGTAAATCATGATTATTTTTAATTATTTATTTTTTTTGCTTAGAAAAGAGATTATAATTCTCTGGCATGACTTATTTTTTCCAAAAAAACATTTATTGCACTGTTGTCCAGGAAAATGGGTTCTTTTACCCAATTTGTTCTTTTCATACACTTGTGTTTCGACCAGCAACCACATGCACCCACCCTACAGAAGTGAAAGTCAGACTTTATGGCCACTTATCTTTTCTCTAGCTCCTGAAACTGCCAGCTTCTCTGCAGAACTCAATATGTTAAGTGACATCAGCTGATCTGTGAAAGTTTGCAGCGCTTAAGAATCATCCATGTTTAGAAATAAGATTGTGCACATATGTGAATCGAGATTGCAATCTTTTAAGGATTATTCATGCAATATTCAGAATTAAATATTAGCGGTGTCAAATGATTAATTTTTTTTTATTAGACTAATCACAGGGTTGCTTTGGATTAATTTTGATTAATCATGATTAAATATTTATTTTTAATCTATATTAATTGTTGCATTTTTCTTCAACAAACTCAATAAAGAAGTGAATGTATCTGAATTTAACCTGCTTGTTGTAAGATAGGTGATGCATTAGCATAATGCTAGCATTAGTGCTAACAGAACCCATGACTAATGTATACTTCATGTTAATGTGGTATCTTAATCTAAAAGTGCTTCATTGACAAGAAAACTGTATCAAAACCCTTTCTTCTCGGTTGACTATTCTGTCTCTTCTGGGCTATTTTGTACTGAAATGTTCCACTGAATCCATAAAAATACACTAAGAAACAAAAATACAGAGGGAAAAATATACAAAACATGATAAAATCCACTAAAATACAATATATATATATATATATATATATATATATATATATATATATATATATATATATTGCAATTTAACATGTTTATTCAACACTTTCAACAGCTTCAACAAAATAATTGTTAAAAGTTTTAATCAGATTAATCACGATGATGGATTAATTTGTATTAATGCATTCATTTTGACAAACCAAATAATAAGAATGAATATATCTGTAAATCAATGTGATATTTATGTTCAGGTCCGTTTTTGTGGAATTACTTCTCGTGTCACTTCGCAATAAAAAATAAATAAATCTAAAATAAAATAAACAAACTATTATCTCTATCTGCTGTTTGTATTTTAATCTGCTTATATTCGATATCACACTAAAGTCACTGTTATCTATCACTAGTGTTTGAGTTAAGTCCACAGAGAAGCTGATATCATGAGTGGAATGACTGTGAGCCATGGAGACATGTTCCACACAGAGACAAGGTACAGGTCATTTACTAAGTGCCCCCTTGTGGACAATCTACAAATGGTAAATCGTCCAAAATCCATTCAGTTCTTCCTCTCCATGATATTCATTGATATGGAAAATACAGAATTTATAAACCCAATATTTTTAAAGTTATCGTGTTAATATGAAGGATATCCAGTGGTGGTTGGAACAAAACCATAATATCAACAAAACACTGTTCAGGGAAATAATTACCCAAAAATGAGTGAATTGTCAAATGATTACAATTTTTAATCAGATTAATAACAGGGGTGCTGTAGATTAATTTGGATTAATCATGATTAAATATAATTTTTAAATCTAACCTAACTGCTATTAATTTTCCATGAGCAAACACTCAGGGAAAAGTAAATATATCTGCACTGAATGTGTTTGTTGTAAGCATTAGCCTCGTGCTAGCATTAGCCTCGTGCTAGCATTAGCCTAGTGCTAGCAGAATCCCTGACTAATGTATACTTCATGTTAATGTGCTATCTTAATCTGGAAGTGCTTGAGTGAAAAAAAAACTGTCAAACTACTGCAACAATTGTTTTTTTTTTACTCATATCTCCCACAAAATACACAAAAATACACAAATAAACACATAAAATGTGGAGGAAAAAACACACAAAGCATGATAAAATCCACTAAAATTCCCCCCAAAATAAATTAACGTGATAAAATATCTAAAGCATATCCAAAAATATGAATATATATGTAATTAACATGTTCATTTAATACAGTTTCAACAAAATGACAAATAAAACTATAAACAACTATTCTATTGAATTTATAATCAGATGAATTGTGATGATCGATTCATCTGCATTAATATGTTAATTTTGACAGACCTGCCAAAAATACAAGTTTGATGTAGATTATTGACATTAAATGTTTTGGACCAACTATTATCCTTCCCCTGTCGACGCCCCACAGATAGCCCCGCCCACTGGAAGCCCACAGATAGCCCCTCCCACTGACTGCTTACCTCCGTTCCAGGAGCCGTTGTGTGGTAATACTGTGGTGGTGAGGTCATGGCTGGCCTGTGGCGTTTTCCCATCAGCCTCGGCGGCCTCCGGGTCCTGCAGACTGTCCTCCTCCACAATGTGTAGCTTGTCCTCGTCGTCTGAGTCTGAACTGGCCTCCAAGCCATTATTGAAGTTTGTCACTACAGACAAGAACACACAGAGACAGAAGATGAAGGATGATCTGCTGTGAACATGTGTCTGTGTTTTAACAGATCTAATGGTTGGAGTTTCCACTTTTACAGCAGTTCCTGAAGCTGAGAAGAAATCCTCCTGCTGCTCTAATCACATCCTCATTTACATCTGACTTTTCCAGAATTAATGGAAAATACTGACAACAACAGGAGCAACATCTAGTTTAGTGTCATTTAATTTAGTTTAGTCCAGTTCCAAACCTGCACAACCACCTAATGGACATCAGTGATCCACATTAATAAGGGGTTTTTTTGGGGCCAATATCAATACTGATTTTTCATTTTATTTTTTTATGTATCAGCCTTAACTGATGATCGATATAGGTGCCAATATTTCTATGACAGATCTGGGTATTGTACAGCCTGTGGGCCACATGCTGCCTGATGGCTGGCACTGATTGGAACACAATATAATTTTTAGTATTATTATTATTATTATTATTATTATTATTATTATTATTATTATTATTATTATTATTATTATTATTATTATTATTATTATTATTAGTAGTAGTAGTAGTAGTAGTAGTAGTAGTAGTAATAATAATAATAATAATAATAAAGAAAAAAATAGACAAAGTGTTGACACAAAAACCTTGACAGCTGACCCTATTGTCCCATATTAGATCATTATCAAAGTTAAATACAATGCAAATATATATAATAGATGCAACCAATACAAAGACATTGCTTTTATTTTGAAGGATCTGCTAGATTAACATTTTTCACCCATATTTTAGCTTAAGGCTTATGCAGGGGTCTCCCCAGAACACTGGACCCCCCCCCCCCTTTTAAAACCAGTGCAGACAATAATCTGCTCCACTTCAGTCCATCAGTGACAGTGGAACAAACTCCTCTGCTCTGTCTGGACATGGAATGAACATTCAAAAGGATAAATACTCCTTAGTCTGTTACATTCTGTGTGTGTGTGTGTGTGTGTGTGTGTGTGTTTGTTCTCCACAGGGAAGCTGTGTGTCTGACAGAGGTGCTGAAGACGCCTAATGAACAGCATAACTATGGCTGTTTGTTCACAGGTGACAGGTGTATCCAAACACACACACACACACACACACACACACACACACACACACACACACACACACACACTGGCCTCAAACCACAGAACAACCAGTGTGTGTGTCAAAGTGTGTACTTTCAAATGGAATCAACTGTTCACACACCTAAAACACACACACACACACACACACATTACAGTAACATGTCTTTCTAAGGATATTTCTATTTCGCTGTGCATGTGTGTGTGTGTGTGTGTGTGTGTGTGTGAGAGAGATATATAAGTTTAACACATGTGTATATCGATGTATGAGTCTATATATAGAGTGACATAAACAAATCAACCTAATGTCACCTTTGAGTTGAATAAAAACTGATTCATAGAGAAACATGACCTTTGACCTTTTCAACCTATGTTGTTCGTTTTGAATCCATACATGTAGGGGGAAAAAATCACCAAACTGGGTGTAGATTAAAGGTATTGTCAATAAAGATAATGCATACTGTATTTTACCAACACTCACAAAACGGACAGAAGAGAAAAAATGAAAAAAAAAGACAAATTGTACTTTTGTTCATATGTATTAGTTTAAATTAATAGTTTCTGATTTTCCATAATGAAGATTTTCTGACATTTGTTTTAATTTGACAGAGAAAAAAAAAAAAAGTAAAACAGTAACTGCATTTTTTTTTTTTGGGGGGGGGGGGTGAGTTATTGTGTTTTTTGCAACATTCAAATCATTCTTTGTCATGTAATAAAATATCTCATCTCAAATGTCTGTCGTTTTGGAGAATATTGGTGAGTGTTTGTACAGTAACTGCAAAAGGTGCTAATAAAGCAAAGCAAAAAAGACAGGAAAGACCATTACTGTGTTCTTATCAATGTCCATTTAGGACATTGGTGAGACTGAAACAGATTATATAATTACCGTATTTTTGGCACTATAAGGTGAACTGTCTATGAATATTTTTTATGAAGGTTTTTCATATATAAGCTGCATTAAGTGAAGTCAAAGTCAACTTTATTGTCAAATATGCACAACATACAGCACAGATGAAATGACATCCTCTCACCTCTCGTGCAAACGCGCAATAATTAAAAACAGAATGCAAAAAAACGTCGAGGTAAAAAAGTAATATGTACAAGATATGTGAATATAAAAAAGTGGAAATATAAAAAGAGAATAAAAGATCAAATCTAATAGTGCAAAATAACAAAAACTCAGGTATAACAAAACAACATGAAATTACAGACAAGACAGAATACAGTAACGAAAAAACAACAAGACATAGTATTACACCGAGTATGTATAAATACAGCTGTTAAAGTGAGGTAATGCATAAGGTGGATTTATGATGAGATAAAAAGACAAAATTATGAGATAAAAAGTCAAAATGATGAGATAAAAAGTCAAAATGATGAGATAAAAAGACAAAGTTATGAGATAAAAAGACAAAATTATGAGATAAAAAGACAAAATTATGAGATAAAAAGACAAAATTATGAGATAAAAAGACAAAATTATGAGATAAAAAGTCAAAATGATGAGATAAAAAGTCAAAATGATGAGATAAAAAGACAAAGTTATGAGATAAAAAGACAAAATGATGAGATAAAAAGTCAAAATGATGAGATAAAAAGACAAAGTTATGAGATAAAAAGACAAAATTATGAGATAAAAAGACAAAATGATGACATAAAAAGGCAAAATTGTGAAATAAAAAAAAAAAATTATGAGATAAAAAGGCAAAATTATTTTTTTGATTTGATTTTGAATGATTTATTTCAAACATGTGCAAAGTGCAACAATAATCAATACAGCAATAATAATAATAACAATGACATGTCCGAAAAGGAGTAGGGTGAAGCATAAACTTATTTAATCCCACCCCTTCTTCACTTCCCCAATAACCTAAATTCATCTTATAGCAATATAGTGCATAGTACAAAAATTATGATAATAATAAAATAATAACAATAACATTTATAACAATACCAATAATCAATAACTGAAGTACTAAACATAGACATATATACAAAAAATTATGAGGTAAAAAGCCAAAGTTATGACATAAAAAGTCTAAATCCCCAGTCACTAAGCACTAGTAGAATGACTCCATATATAAGTCGCACTGTGGTTTTTGTAGAACTAGTTTTTTTCTTGCTGAGAAGGAGGGTCTAAGGACAGAGGATGCTTGGGACTTTATCTATTTCTGTAGTTGATTGTGTTTTTTTTTTAAAGACCTGTGAGACGACATTGTTGACCTTTATAAATAAAATTGAATTAAATTGAATCAGTCATTGGCTAAGGTTCAAAAGCAAATGTAAAAAAATCCATATCGATCACTAGTCTGGGTCTGTAATAAACATCCCCTTTGATGGAAATGAATGGACTGTACACAGCGTCATGTGACACCAGCCTAAACATGTGACCATAATCAGCCTATCAGTGATCAGAAGGTCTGACGTTCAGATAAGAGTGTCTAGACTTGCTTCTGTGCTGCTTTTTTTTTTAAAAGTCTGATATTAAATTAAGTATTATTTTCAGTGCAGTGTAACATGTGCATGTATATTTGTATGATCCTAAATAATAGCTGCAGTGGTTTTGTGTGGTCTGAGTAGAGTAGAAACTAAATCCACTGTCAACAGCTCCAACACTCCATTAGAGAAGCCTGGAAAAGCAACAGGACTAAACACACACACACACACACACACACACACACACACACACACACACATACTTGTTTCCATGTCTCATGAGGACCAAGTTTGTAATAAAGTAGCCATTGGGTATTGAATGTAAACACATCTTCTTTTTTCATAAAATAACATTTAAAAAAAAAGAAATAGAAAATTAAATGTAATTAAAAAAATGATTAAATAATAATAATAATTTTAAAAAATATATAGAAAAATTAATAAAATAAAAATCATAAATTTTAAAACAATAAACAATGAATAAAATAAATTATTTTAAACATACAAGAAGAAAAAAGTAAAAACATATTTAAACCTTAGAAAACTATACATGTTTCACTTTGCAACTGTTTCCTTCATGCTTTATGGGGACTTCTGGGAAAAAAAACAAATTAATGAATTGATAGACTAACATCATTTCTATTTTATTAGTGGGGACCTTTATTTATATATAACCCTCGTGGGGACTTGAATTTTGGTCCCCGTAGTGTCAGATGTTCCCATGGTATGACTGTGTAAACATATCAATGTCCCTATAAAGATAGGAATACAAGTACACACACACACACACACACTGGGAACATGTCTAATAATAGTAAATTGTGTGTTTTCACAGAAACACCAGAAGACGACTGGAGGAATTCACTCCTGCTTTTCTCTGTGGAGTCCAGAACTCTGCTCCAAATGGATCATGTGGATTTGTTCCTCAGTGAACATAATGCTTATATACTTTAAACTCTGATACAGTTTATCTGTTCAAACACACACTGAAGAAAGATAATGAGTGTGTTCCTTTTAACCCATAAAGACCCAAACAGTCATGGAACACTCTATAATGTTGTATGTTTACCATAATTTGACCCTATAAATGTAACAATTTCACCTTATAATGCAATAATTTCACCTTATAATGTAATAATTTCACCTTATAATGCAATAATTTCACCTTATAATGCAATAATTTCACCTTATAATGTAATAATTTCACCTTATAATGCAATAATTTCACCTTATAATGCAATAATTTCACCTTATAATGTAATAATTTCACCTTATAATGCAATAATTTCACCTTATAATGCAATAATTTCACCTTATAATGTAATAATTTCACCTTATAATGCAATAATTTCACCTTATAATGCAATAATTTCACCTTATAATGTAATAATTTCACCTTATAATGCAATAATTTCACCTTATAATGTAATAATTTCACCTTATAATGTAATAATTTCACCTTACAATGCATATCTCTGTCTGAAAACACATCAGTACCCACAATGAAGAATATAACACACAAATAGCACACTTCCTGCCTTCACAATAACGGTACCTTATGTTACATGCTGTTAAATTTAGCAGCATTTTTTTAATAAAAAAAAAAAAGAAAGGCCAAAGGTCAGTACTCCCCTTGAGTCTATGTCACTGAACTCTACAAACCAAGCCAGAAATCTGGGTGTAATTTTTGACTCAGACCTGAAATTTAACAACCATTTAAAAGCTATTAGCCAGTCTGCCTATTACTACCTGAAGAACATCACTAGAATTAAAGGTTTTCTGTCCAAACCAGACACAGAAAAACTCATTTATTTTCAGTAAATTAGATTATTGTAATGGTGTCTTCACTGGTCAAAACAAAAAAACCATCAGGCAGCTACAACTGATCCAAAACACTGCTGCCAGAGTTCTGATCAGTACTATGAAACTGGACCACATTACACCAGTCCTCAAATTAATGAATTTAATTTAATTTATCTAAAGCACCTTGAATTGTCCATTTGCCTTGCCTTAAATTTGCATGCATAAAATGTTCAGTTTCAGGAGCATAGAAACAGTGTGGACACACCAGGAAACCACAGTATTTTAATTTAGTAGTAGATAGAGGGAATATAGAAGAATAATGAATATATCTTTAAAACAATAACAGATTTACTTTAAACAACATTTGTGATTTAATGGAAAAACTTACCATAGTCACTTGGTTTTTTTTTTGGTTTTTTTTTAAAAATATTTAGTAAATATGGGTCAAGTTTTATGCAGATGTTGTATATAAAAGCTGATGGTGGGTCCTAAAGGGTTAATGAGTTCAGCGTGATCATGTAATAATGACATCACATCTCCTTTGGTCACAGTGAACTGACCCTGAAGCACAGGCAGGGGGCAGCACTGAGCACATCCACCAACAACTGAAACACAAAGACAACTGAAAAAAAAAAAGATAGTGCCAATGTCCCTGTGCTCACAGCTGTGATGTCTTGCTATTAACAAAAGAGAGTCATTCAATAGATGATAAAATCAACCCCACTGTGTGTCTGTGTGTTTTTATCAACAAATGCTAAAAACAGTGTGAATGGTATAGGAAGCCCCTAAAGCTCTTCTGGGGTAACATGTGACTGAACTAAAGTAGGTAACTGGGTAATGATATATGACTGTAGTTAAAGATGTTAAATGCTACGCAGGAGGTTGTTGGTTTGAACTAATATTGGGACAATTACTTTCTAATGATTCAATCATAATTTAAATCTGAGGGAGGAGAAGTGATTTTACTGACAGACTGAAAAAATATACAGTCGTGAAACAAATTGTATCCAATTTTAATTTCAACAAACAAAGTGATATGTTTTGTGCCTAATGCTTCGATCTATTTAATGAATCAATCAGAAATTAAATCCATTTGAGAATTGAGGGAGAAGCGATTTTAGTGAATTGTGGACAACGGATGACGATAGCAAAAGCTCATTGCGACTTCGTCCGGATGAGCTAACAACCACAACCACAAAACACAACATTTCATTTAATTCCATTTATTAAGATCCCCATTAATAACTGATGATTCAGTTGTTATTCTTCCTGGGGTCTCCTCGACATAACATTACATATTTTAGCATTTGCAACCCAACACCCCCATTGTGTAAAACAAAAAAGTTTAAATTTTCTATTATTTTCCAACAACAGAAACCCTAGAAACCTATTCCATGCAACCACGGCCCCTTAAAAAACTGATTAGTTCTGGTAGAACACACTGTTTCACTGGTTTGTCTGGTACAATAATTATGTTGATCAGCAAAAAATGACATGTTTGTGGAGTTTTTGTTGCTATAATGTTACAAATAAATGACAATAAAACATTTTCAACCTAGGTTTTACAGGTATCCATGTTAAACTTTTGTGGTTCTATTGGTTCTGTGCGCACAACAATTTGTGCAACTTACAATTTTTGTAAATGTTTATCATTAGTATTTGACCAAACCACTGAAGTTAACACTGATGACTGAACTAATTGCTTGGTTAACCATTAACAAATACATTTCTTATAGTGTCTGATTATTCTCATTATTATTTATTTGACCTTGTGACATCTACAATTACAACCAATACTTCTTCAACTTGTTGAATCATATTTCCTGCTACAGTTAAATGCAATATTGGTGACATCTTAAGAAAATATTTTTACCCTACATCCGTACATTTGGTTTTGCTTGTATTAACAACTAATTTATTGTCTGTAGCCCATTATGTAACTGACTGTAACTTGTTATTTAAGACAATATTAAACTGACCTTCATTTTTTGCAGATAAGTACAATGTTATATCATCTGCATATATTGCTATGGTTGTTGTATGTTTGTAAAAATGTAAAATAAAAGGGGTCCTAACCAACTGCCCTGGGGCACAACTCATCTTTTCAACCTCAGTAGCTGCTATTAAAGTAGACGGTTTACTCACGATTACTGAGATAGTTTTCAATTAATCTAACAGCAGATGATTTAATTCCATACCAAAGCAACTTTTTAATAGAATATTCTAGTCAAGAACAAAAATTCGCACTAAGAACCAAGAATACTGCCCCAACCAAGTTC